>JAQFZY010000411.1:0-29124 GCA_034696285.1 Hypogastrura burkilli
TACCATCTTTAGAGTTAGGTAATCGATTTATTTACTAAACGAAATATTTGTACTAATTCGTTCCAAGCGTAGAGCCATAACCTCGCTAAGCGGCGGAGCCGCGTGCGCAAGTATAAGACACGAGCCGAAGGCGAGGTCGTTACTTGTATGTCTTAACATTGTTTAATTTTTATCTCTATACAGTATTGCCTCATTTGTACCTTTTATTACTTAAACTATGAAATACAAAATATCAAATTCAGCGAAATTCATTTGTTATTGGCGCTTGGCGCTACCAACCAGCTACCAACCAAATACTTTTTTTTCTTCTTGGACCCAGTAGAAAAAGCTACTCAAATCTAAATGTCAATTGCATTACAAGCCTGATTTTGAACTTACTGGTGGCATCCGAATTATTCTACTCCGGTAGTAAACTATCTATTGCCCAATATACCTGCAAATTGCAAAGCAGGTTTGTTAAAATGGCTCATGCTGAGAATCACCGCTTAAAATGAGAGGATTGTGTGCATACGCCAAGAGTAAAATACACATGGATAACATATAGCTAGTGTAATTATGATAGCATTTACAATTATGAATTTACATTAAAACTAGGCAAATCAACTGGCGCTATCTTTACACGCCAATGCCGGTTAACTGCTAATATCGAATCACTCTAAACTCTGAACCAAAATTATTCTGATCAATCTTACAAAGCTTTCTTTCTGCTGTAACTGTAACCAGCACGTAAATTATGACAAAGTGACGAATACACCAATAATTAAGAATCACGACTTGAATACATGCAGATATATTTTGTAATGATGTAATGAGTGAATGAGTAGTACTTAGTACTTCAATTAAAGTTGATAGTCAAAAGTCAAAAGTCAAAACTAGAAATTATTAGTGTAGAGCACGGAAGTTTCACCCAAAGCATCAATTCAATACCTCCTATACAGGCTACAGCAAAACTAGCCCTTATCAATTTTTATTTAAATATTAACACTAACAGTACGAAATACGAAATGCTCCAGAATACTGTAGCTCTCTGACCGATCGAGTGGCCCAATATGGCTAACGCTCACTGATTCTGATTACTCCAAACAATGCTAGTAAATGTTTTTTTAGGAACTAATCCTCCCCCAAAACTTTGTCAGAAATTGGTGAAGTGCCCTGGACCCCATTATCTCCAATGTCAATGAAGCCATACTATCGAGGATTGGCTAACAGACTCTTCCTCCTGTCCCTGCATATGAATACTAAATCTTTCCCCAGACCCAATCTGTGGACAACAATGGGAAGGTGAGAGGGTGATAACAATAAATGAGCCGTAGAGCCAACAGCCAGCAACCCAGTCTGCAAATCTGAATGGCCTGTAGAAGAAACGCTCTTGAAAGTTTGTTTAATAAAGCCCCAACCCCAACTAGTACTACATACTTGAAAATTGAATATGGCATTGGATCCCTGGTAGTCCCTCTCTGCATATGTTTCCAAATTGAAAATACATTATTTGTACCTACTTATTGAATAAAATTGGAGGCATACTGCATACGACACAGCCGGCACATTACAACATTTGACTATGACTAACTACGGCGGATTATAGATGAGGGATCCGAAACACTTGTGAGTCTGTGTACTTAGTTATTACTTTTTTCCGTCCGGGCTGGCTCCTACAGAATAAGAGTCCCTACCTACTTATGATCCTCTGCAGGGAAAATTAGGAGGGGGGGCTCTTAGCCTTATCAACGCCTTCTCCTTTATAACTTAACTTAGGGAGCCCAGAGCTGTGTCGTGTCATAGGCCAATAACACTGTTACCCTTACGAGTCATCAGGAGCGGCTCAAGTGGGCGCTATGCATGTCGTAGGGAAAGCGGCTCTTTCGGGGTGAAAGTTCGGGGTTTAGTGTTTAGTCATTGCACGGAAGGGGATCCGGGCTCCGGGGCTCTATAATTAGATCACTGATACCGCACGCTATTAGTTCCATATTCCAAACATATATGTAGATGCATAAAGCGTCCAGTAATCCAGAACAATTTGGCATATTATTAGTACAGTACCGCACCAACAGAAATACTGATTTCTGGCCGCCAGTAATGCTGATTCTGAAAATAAAATTATTTGCGAAGCTAAGACTAGACTGTGCTTCGATGAGATCATAAACAAATCTGTTTAACGTACAGTATATATTTGTTCATACGCAATTTGGTGTTGGGCTAGTCTATGTATTATAGGGTAGCACTAATATTAAGTCAAATAGTTTTCCCTGCTTATATAGGCCGTAATATGTCAGTAAGGAGTAATGAGAATTAGTAAGTATAGTTATTTTAGCCTCAGGTCAGTATTTTTTTTTTAAAATAAGGTCTAAGTCAAATAGATACAAAGCCCAATTTTCGTTATTGCAGATTGCACTGTTTCATAAGTTCGTAAACTAGTAGTCAAAAAGGTTCTGTAAATTGTGGACATTACAACCGCGCAAAAGTATTAGTTTAATAACTTGTGTAGCTACGTAGTCAAAAAATGACAAAAGTTTCGGAATGTCTAAGATAGTCTGTGGCTACAAGTTGGAGTGGCATGAATATAAGTATTCAGCATTCGGTAATACAATCTTTGAGTCTAAATGAACCATTCATATGGTTAATTTGATATGTCAGTTGTAAGTTATAAACGTATCAAGAGTCAGTCTTAACTTAATCATTTCTGGTATGGGTGAAAGTGGAAAGTAGAGAAGCCTGAGCTTGGGAATCCAGCTCGCCTTGTAAATCCAAGCTATATTTACCGGAGCCTGCATATCAATGATCCCTTAATAGCCCACAATAATCCTGTTTGTTCTCTGGCCCCACAGATAAGCCCAATGAGCCTCTAGGAGCCATTCTAGGAAGTAGTAAACTCCCGAACTTTGTACTTTGACCGCCCTCTCATCCCGCCTCAGTGTGATGTGGGATATGAGATATGATTTAACATAGATTGTGGGTCATGAATCACTCCATGAATTCCTTAACTCTTTCTACTGTAAATTCCTGTGCTGGACCCTTGAGCCGTTGAAAAGTGCATAATCTGCAAAAGGAGGACAAAGGACAGGGTCTGACTCATATTCTGGAAGGGTACCAAAATTTCCGAAAAGAGCACTAAAACTTGTGGAATAAAGGAGTAGTGCCTAACGGAGTCTAATTTTAATTTCCACGGCATGTTGGTTATTCATCCACTACTAATATTTCGTTTAAAATTATGCTGAGAGGACACAACAGGCAACGCTGCTACTTACGATCCGTCCCCAAGTACTTAGTAAATTATAACAACGTAGAACGTACTACTATGTACTACACACATTATGTATACTGCTCCTGATAAAACCGACCAACCTCATCCTCTGAGCACACAAGAAAAAGGAGCCAAACTGAATTCAGGCCCAACCAAGTCCCAGAGAGAGCAGAGGTCAAATAGAAAAAGATTAGCCCCCTTCATCCTCCTAATCTCAAATGACACAACATGTGATGACTGGGACTCTTCTATGGAAATCCCAGTCCTATGTACTGCATTATACTACTATGCCAAGAGTGGTAATGGAGTATGTATGGATGGACAAAATATGGTTGACGACTTTTTTGCCTACCGGGCCGGGCATGTGTAGCCTCAAGATTAGGGTCGAAGGAGGGACTATTAATTTCAGAGAATTCGGAAAGGGGCTCTGCTCGAGTCTAAAAAAAATGACTTATTATGTATTAAGCTCCCCGAAGATATTCCCACTTTTCCCCGAGAAAGAAATTAAGTAGACCATAATTTACTTTGACCGAAATTAAAGTAAAATTAGGAACTAACTTTCGCCGAAGATTGTCTAATTCGATTAATTAAGGTTATGTTAGGTTACAACGGTCGCCTGTAGTGATTGCACTTGGACTAGAAAATCGAAAAGCGTCTAATTCGATTCGCAAAATTAGTTCAAACGTTAGGTTGCATTTGACGCTTTTCTTTAGGTTAGGCACTGCTATTCTAACACGTACTTAACCGCTTGCTTTTAGCCCAAAAGTATGTTATGAATATTTTTGGAGCATTTGGGGAAAAAATCCGTGAAAGTAAGTTCGGATCAATTTAGTTTGTTTTTTGAGGAAATTGGGATTTTTCCTCGGTAGTGTTAAATTATAGCTAAAAAATACTGACTTCTGACTAAAAATTGTACTAACTTCCACGTACTTACCGCCTACAGAAGAGATGGCTAAAACCTAACCTAACTTACAGTAAACTAAACTGACAGGGAAAAGTATTATATTCTCAGCAATCAACGTGGGTTTGACAGTATTAAATGTTTTTTAGGTGCCATACTCTGGAAAAAACTAAACCTTTGAAAACGGACCAACCCAAGCCTAATATGTAAGGTATTCTTTTTTTATGAAGCAGTAGGTCAAAGCTAAATGTATTTCAAAAAATTGTGTGCCTAAGATCTATATTTGCTCATTTGCATATTGTGGATAAAGCTCTAGTTTTTGTTTTTTACTGTACAAAGTATTATGTCATAGGCACAATATTCGTATTGCTCGTTCAAAATATATTGCGGGTAAGCCACACGTTACGCTTACGCTAAACAAAACGTGGCACCAATTCTGGCCTCAATTCCTCGAATTATAGTCATACGGAAGAAGTCTTGCATTTACACTTTGAATTTAATATTCGCATTAATATTATACGCCAGTTCATTTTTTATATTGGATTATATTATAAATAACGAAAAAGAAGTTTAAACAGTTCAGCTACTCCGTACACGTTCCTAGCTTGAGTCGGACTTTCTCTTCCGGCTCCCTAAACGGGATATTTAGTTACGATGAAGTGGAGGTGAAAGTACGGGGCTTACCTGGCCAGGCCTATTTTATGGGAAGTCACTCCGGGTTTAAGTTGAGGGGTTAGGCTATAAAAGTTGTGTTGTTGGGCCCTGGGCCGGGCCCATATCGATTTCAAATGGACAACTACAGCCTAACTACTGACTTGACTCCTGTTCCGGCCTGGGCCCACCAGGTCTCCCTTTATCAGATCGAATGAAGTATGAAAATGAAAATGAAGGGGGAGGAAAGGCTACTAAGGCCGGCCTTTGGCATGCAAATACGGTGGTGGTGGTGGGAAGGGCCTAGGACTACTCCTCCATATATATGAGCCATAAAGCTTGCGGGTGGAGGCTCAAATACAATTTATTAAGAATAAAATCCCTCCATAATGCGAAATGCGAGTAAGTCAGGCAGGAGAACGCAATTTTTGGCATGCACATGTTATGCCAGCTCCTTTACGATATGTTATGGGCAGACTCATAATTTACAAACTGGATGAAGTCTGCAAAAGAGCTCCAGTTTAAGTAATTAGGTGTCATTGGCAATCGCTGGACAATTTATATTCGTGTTTAAATATTTTTATTTTTTTAATTATCTGTAAATTAGTCTTTTGTTGCTGTATTCTGGATCTACAGTGTGTAAAGCTCGGAATTTGAGATTTTTGTATTAAAAAGCTAACATGCATAGAACCATAGACTGTAGATAGGAGATACTTGAATGAAATTCTTCTCTTTACAGTTCTACCTGTTCTCAAGTGGTCTCAAGTCTGAAGCCAAATCCCAACGGCCGGCTCACATACTGCCTACATACTCCACATAAGCCCCAAAAGTGGTAAAATATGGACTAGCTGGTCCAGCTAAATGAAATGAGCATTATAAGGTTACCGGCAGAAGAGGAAGAAATAAAAAAAAATGGCAATCTGGAAATGCAACACACCACCATAGACCAGAGGAGAGACCACAAACAGCCCGAGCCTACTTTGTATGAGAGGGGGATAAATTAAGTCCGTTCATTTCATATAATCTCCCACGGCTTTGGGTTTAGGCCGTTCGCCGTTCCTGCAGTACTAAGTTCAGTTTCAATTCAAGTTTCTCTACTATAGCGCCCTGGCGCGGGTATAGTGACTTCGAGCGGATTGGAATCTGCCGTGCAGGCTAGTGAAGCCAGCCACTTTAAACACTTGCACAAGTGTTTCACTTTACTTGGGTGTACTTTGCTACATTCATGAATTCGTAAGAGGAGAAAGACCGTCCGTACTATTAGGTAGGCCCTTCTTGGAATGGTGAATAAAATAAAGAGAGAGATTACTATCAGAGATACACTGAGCTACAGTAGAGTATGTATGTCCGGCCTGCAGTATGTTCTGTTGGGCAAAAACCGGCCGGGCCAGTTTATAGAAAGCAGTTGGAGGCTCGGGCTTGAGGAGTACCTAACTCGTTGTAGAGTCCAGCCTGGCCTGGAGTACATGTTAACCTCCCGAACTTCGCCCGCCCCCGCCCCGCCCCTCGCGTGCTACCATTTAAGACATCCCCCTAAATATTGTATTTAAGCACAATAAATAGGCTCCCGGCCACCCCAAACGCATCAATTAGGACCTGGACGCGGGCCGAGTGTCAGTCTCTAATTTATGGAGCGGGACTGGGACGGGTGACGGGTCCGAAGGAAATATTGACTTATTTTTTTTAAAAAAAAGCTAAGATTAGACTACATTGGGTTATTGGACATATAACATTTTCGGATTTCGCTGTGGCTGAAGCATATAGGCATGTAAATAGGTACTATGCACTTGTCATACAAGGGAGGCAAAATTTCAGTTCAATTCGAACTTTTGGTTTGAAACCGAATTTTTGAAACATGTATTCTATTATGACGAGCAAATTTTGAAAGTTGATTAATGAATTTATTTTAAATGTTAGCTATGACTTTAAGCTCGAAAGTAGTTACTAGTACTTTTTTCAAAAAGTAAAAAAAAAAGCTCCTAGTAAAAAGTCGCTGAGTCTGCCTGAGTGTGCTCTAAAAAGGACGAAATGACATATGAAAGCTTATTTACATAGAAAATGTTGTTGTCATGGGGGGTTCACTCAGGCAAAAATAGCATTCATTTGATTTCAGTTTAACCGATTCAGTTATTCCCGGTATAATCATTGCACCAGGATTCGGCAGACTTATGTAGGGCAAGGCATGTAAAAGACGTCCGGTGGTCCAAGAAGTTGGATCCTATGCAGTATGCATAAAATCCGCATACTAAGTAGTAAGGTCTTTTAAATTGGATTTTGTGCCGTTTGTTAATTTCCAATGCAATTATCCCAGTTGAAGGCCCGAACCGCGAGCTTGATTCAGGAGCCCGACCCCGGCGTACCCATTCATGGAACAAGTTTATCTTCATTCTTTCTGCCCTCAAAGTCTGTTGGCTCTCTCGTCCTGAACGACGCTACTGCTTTCGCTTCCTCCTCATAATTTATAATTACTGGTTCCTGGGTCTGGCCAAGGCACAAGATTAATTTTTATTTATGTTTTATTACGGGACTAATCTCCAATCTTAACGCAACCCCGTCCAAACATTCAGGATTCAGACAAGTAGTTAAGTTAAACATATTATTACCCAACTCCGCGGATTCTGATTGAGCCTAGCAAAGCAGAAAACATTCTTGTTCTGCATACCTGCATACTGTACATCGTGCCTCAGAAACGATTTC
Source organism: Hypogastrura burkilli (assembly GCA_034696285.1). NCBI lineage: Eukaryota > Metazoa > Arthropoda > Collembola > Poduromorpha > Hypogastruridae > Hypogastrura > Hypogastrura burkilli. The sequence continues at coordinate 7,491 of JAQFZY010000411.1, forward strand.
GGGGGGTTCTTATTTATTGCAGCTTCTGTTAAATACAACTTGTAATACTGGGAACTGTGAATGATACAGTGCTTTCATAGATCTATTGAATTGGTGAAGCTTTAACATAACTACGTGCCATAACATAACATATTTAACAACCTGGAAAGACTAAGCCCACATTAAATCAGTTACATTTGGGCCAAGGCTAACTCAAGTAATATTGGGCAGTTTTATTCAGCTGTTTAATGCAATCGTTTTTCAACGGGTAACTTTTTTCGGCCTTAAAAATACAAGTCATTAAGCAACTTACATAAAGTTGCCCCAAATCGTACAAAAACGCTGATTCATAAATACAAGGATCTTATTTTGGCTTTTGGTGACTCACAGAAATTAAGGTCCCGTGGTGTGGTAAGGGTAGAAGTTTTGTGAAATACTTAAAACTATACTCTTAGCTGTTTCCTAAACCGGAACATCCAATTTCCTAAATGAAGAAGCTTTATCTAGCCGCCAATACATTTTTTTTAAATTACAGTTAGTAAAAAATAAATCAGACCAAATTACATTAGGTAGAATGAATTATTTGGGGAAGGTCACAAGTGCAGGAGTTGTAGGACGCATTATCTAGGTTTGAGTGCCTGTGTTAATATTCCTTTCAAATAATACGTATCAATAGTGCCGAGATGAAACAATAAAACTTCTCTCGACTTCATTTCTATTTTCAACAAGAATGAATAAACTTACAAATAGTTTCATAGATCACAAACAAACAGCAACTTTGAAAAATTACTGTACAACGACTTCATTCTACTTCTGTTTCTATTAGTTTCCAAATCCCGAATTATGGATCATTATCAGCTATTACCTACTATCGTTGGAGTTGCTAATTCATTGTTTATATATATATATTTGTGAGTTCAAATTATACTTTTCCGAAGATGAGTGTTAGCAATCACCAAACTACATACAATTATGTTTAGAGAAGGCGAGCTCACGTCAAAATATTGCACTATGTGCCTGTAGAAGTTATTCCCATGAGAAGGAGATGGCTGTAGGAACGCTTTAGCTGTTCCTCAACTATTTGTACTTTGTACTACACTCACTTAAATTCTTGAAAGTTGAGCCTTATTGGGACATACGGGATTGGGATTGGTAGTGGTAACTACTTGTAATCAGTAAATTATTTATACATATTAAATGTATTATATTTGCGGCTTCACGTCCGCTACATATTTTTTTTTTTTTAAAAGATGGGGATATAAATTAATTTGTTGTCCGATACAGTTATTTACAACTCATTATAATTATACAAAATTATCCATTATTAGCATAATAGATATATTAAGCCATTATTAGCCTAACTACTTAAATTGCTGCTAGAGTAGATTAAGTTAGCTTAGGTTGTGTGGACTAAAAAACGACTTTCTTCCACTTAAAGTTCGTTTGCCCATCCGTTAATTTTAATTTTTATTCTAAAATGAAGTTTTAATGCAGCAATAAATGCTTATTAGTAAAACTATATCTAAAGTATGCTCACCAATGCACACGGCATAGTACCTACGTATACGACATAAGTTAACTTAATTAGTAGCCCTAGAATCATCTGCTGTGTTGTTTTACGCCGACTTGTACTTGAATTAATTCAAAACAAGCTTAAATGTAAAACTTTGGAACCCAGTTAAATAATTAATATAACCACAAATGTAATTCTTTAGTGACTCAATAGTAATATATTTAGTATTGCTCTAGGCATTCTGCAAAGTACTTAATATTTGCATTGTCGTATTACTGCCAAAATACATTATGGGGTGTTATCAGGTCATCACTTCAAGGAAGTTACTTTCGTTGCCACAATAATGCAGTGCACTCCTGGATTGGACCCTGCGTGTCAGATTAGGTAAAACAGTTAACCAGGATCATTTTACCTTTACCTACCCAATGTTACTCATTCTTATTGGCAAGGCCCACAAAAACCCGTCAAGTATGTATCAAGTCTTAAAACCCAGTAAGTGTCTTATGCTGTAAGCCTAATATCCCCAAACCCGACTTTTCAAGTATTTAGTATTAAACTGATCATTCCTCACACTGGCGTGTTGACTCTTGACACACAACACAAAGGTTGTCCAATTGAATTAACTTACTGAGCAGGGCAGGGCAAGGGCAACTTAAGCTTAAGATGTAGCATAGTAAATATGTCATGTATGTGTATCAGTCTGGATCGCAGGTGCATAAGGAACTCTGAACCGTGACAAAGGGCTAACAAGGTACATATACAATAGTTAATTGGATTTCTTTCATCTTGAGTGAAGGCACAAGGTCTCCACGGATTTTGCAATTAGAGACTCTAAATAGAAAAGTTGCTAAAGTGATGCTGTTGGTAATTGCTACGACCCACACAGCTAGAGCTGGAACAATCAAATTCATGGTTCTAATACCATCATTATAATACTAGTACATTATGTAGATGCAAGGTATAGCGGAAAGTTACTATCACCTTGCTCTTTAACTGTGTTCTAAGCGTATGACTTGAGTTTTTTTCAAAAGACTAAAATATGAATTTGAACAAAATTTCTATATAATAAATATTTCTTGCAAACTCGGAATATTACGTTATTTTTAAATTAAAAGTTACATTCACAGATTCAAACGGGCTTAGAACTTAAGCACAGAATATAAATAAATAGGTACCTACTTAATTTTCTTTCAGTGTCAATAATATCATTTGTAATAGATCAAGGTTACCGTGTCGTAAAGTAAGTCGCAGGTAAGCTTCTGTTCCAAATTAAATAGAGATAGTCATCATAAAGATTAGAACGAGTCACGTGTCCCAGATTGACACTAATGAAAGAAGAGCAGTATACACTCTGGCCAATCAATCCCTTTACAATACACTACAAAATTTGCATTTTGCATACTCCACCAAATGAGCAGATCCGCCGATCTACAATGGACTACAACAAGTGTATTCAATCCAATGACAGTCGCAAAGCATGTTTCCCCCATATGTCCCTACTAGGTGTAGTCACAATTATTCCAATTTCAAACCGGGCGAGACATGATTTTTTTACACCTTGATGTTCCACATCGACATGCAATAAAACAGAGTAGTCTTAATGCGGAGCACGTTCTCCATTTCAATTAATAAATCAAGGAAGGAAAAGAATAGGCCGGAAATGAGTCGTAAGCAATTATGCCCCCCCAAAAAAGTAATGGCTATTTTTACTTGGTTGTAAGTCGACAGGGTTGACATTCACAATTTCCAACCCACCCATCCAAGGCAATGGGAATCCGGGGACCCACACTGTGAACCAGGATGAAAAATTGCATCGCATCTTAAACTAACGGTCACGTCTAGGATTACAATGAGAGGGGGCTCCGTGGTGATTATGAATGCCAATCCAAGTTGGAGGTTCCTGTATCAAAATACATCGAGGACAGGAATCGGGTCAGCCGAGGCTGAGTGGCTGATTGGCGACGAACTGACTCAATTCCCAGCCTCTGACTTGACATCGAACTTGAGGACTGGATTTCAAAATATGTATATTGTAGCATGAGGCTGGGGAGAAGAATGATCTTCAGAGGCGAAGCCATTTCTTGCGCCATACTGTCAGGAGGTCCGATTGACAAATGACACACAATAAAAGGCAAAATTTACCTAAATACTCCCGCGAATGTAAATACTACCTATTATATATATAATTAATTTGCAGTGGCGTACACACGCAAATCTGCAAATTGAAGTGTTGGTTGAACTTAAAATTTGCGAGCACTATTTGGAAGAATTGTCTTTATTTAATGCATACCCAAAGCCAATAACCGCAAAAGTATTTAAATTAAATAGCCTATGTATAAATTAGCCTACAAAAACGACACACAAGAGTAAGTCCATTTTGTATCGAAATGAAATTAATTGTTTTTCAATTAATCTGCAACTTAATGCTATAACTGCATCTTGTGGCCCCAGCAGCCGAGAGGACTACTCTGTAGTAGTTACTCTCGCTCCTCAAACATACATACAACTGCAAATTGCCAAACTCAACTGATCATCCCATTCCCATGCTGTGTATTTGTTTCTGGTTACAAGAGTAAACAAACCCATAATGAATTAAATCAAATAAAAGTAAATTATTCAAATTGGCATGCAGAATGTCTTACTCAGTTCGAGACAGGCATGTTTGACTTTTCAAATTGCAAATATTTTGCAAGAGGTATAATGTACAATATTGGCTCACTATTTGTTTTTGTACAACTTGAGAATTTATATTCTTTTAATGTGCTAACATTATATCTGTAGGATTGCATATTTTAAAAAGTTTCACAGTACCTACTAAATAGCTTGAAATAAATCTCTGAATGTTTGGAGCGCTATGAGCATTTGTAGATGTATGTAGATGCCTAGCCCTATCCAAAGCAGCAGCAGTGTCATTTCATATTCTGCTGGGATGACAGAAATAGAAAAGAATGGCATATCACAGTACTGCACTTCTCATTGTTCTGCATTGGGCAGGAGTCGCCTTAATCCGCATCATTGAGCATTCCTCCTAGACTTGTTCCTTATTGCCTCGGCTGAAGGAGGCACATCATAATTCTGGTCTCTACGTGCGAATAAGTTCTCTCTGTACATGGCTCGGAATCCTAATAATACAATTGAGTGCCTTATGGCTGGGACACGGCTCGCTATTCCTGAAACACTTCTCATTCCTCCATAACAAATGGCTAAAATATACTTATTACCAGCTCCTCCAACTACAAAGGAGGGAAATGGCACTTTTAGCACACGATACGGGACCCAGTGGTAAAATATAGCTCTGTGCACCGTAGGCTCCCTAAATTCATAGGTGCATCTAGTGCATAGCTGCTGGCCTGGGCTAGATTGGGATCCATAGTCATGTCTCAGGTTATTATCAACCTTGCTTGGTTTATTAAACAAGTATTGCGTTACAGCCAAGTCCTACAGGGTAGGTACACACTTAGTATTTACTACTACATTAATGATATTATAAAGTCAGTCATATCAACAATAAGTTATTACACGGTCGAAACAGTTTTGTGGTTCCTCACGATCCGCCCATTCCCTTCACAGCCTCAAAATTATAATGGACTTGGACAAAAAAGGCCGGGCCCCCAAACGGCGCTCGACTAATAAATAGCACGTCTTGTTGATGATGCCCAGTCCGGGGTGTAGAGCCTAGACTCTATCTATGCGAGGATCCCTTACAAAATAGGTGAGGTAATGACATTCTGTGCTGTACTGTATACTGTATGAAGTATGAATCGAAGTAGCTACGGTTTTTTTATGGGTCTGTGGCCTTTAGAATTTTAAAAGAACCTGGGCGTTGTTGTATGGTCAAAGATTGTTGAAGATCTCGCAACTGAGGAAGAATACATTTAAAATTCAGTAGGTACGTAGGTACGTATTTGAAGTAATATGGCCAAGATAGAAATATTTAAAATTAATTAAATGAAATGTTTGATTTGTAATTGGAATCTATATAATTAATATGAAATGCTTAGATATGTAGTGATGGTAGAACATGTACCTAATATATGTATTAAACAAATTTTTAGTACCTATTATGCCGATTATTATGTCGATGTCTATAGAGTGAAATTGCCAAAAGAATCAATTAAAAGAAGATACGTAGTAAATAGAGGTTCGGCTAAAAATACAACAGCGAGATTCATGCAACAATCTGTCACGACAAATTCTGTTCACGATTTCATTTTCATAGGATCTGAAATCTGAATACTTTATCACTTCCCTTACGAAAGTCCGAAGTCGGAACTCTCCATAAAAGGATTGATTCACTTTTACAATATTCCTGAGGACAGAGTTCTGTTGTATTTGTGTGAGGGAGCAGATGCGTTCTAATATCTCTCAAAATATCCCCTAATAAATATATACAAAAATTGGTTTACTGTATTCATCCTCGACCTTCTTATTTATGTAAAAAATACTGATTCTCCTAAAGGAAATAATAACCTATTCTTACAATGATAGGATTGGGCTAGTTCGTATTTAGGCGAGTAAGGTTGTTTTGGTACGTTCATAATGTTTCACGTGTTTCCTTAGTTTAGTTTCAATTGAGTTTTCCTGAAGGTAATTATTGGTGATTTTCTTAGGGGCCCGTCTAAAAAATCTGCATAATCCTCATTGCACAAGCCCGCCTGATCTGCTCAGCAGAATTAATCTCTCCCAAAATAGTTGGGGATAATGAGTGTTGATGTTGACTTCGTGTCTCCTAAATCCGGACTAACAAAGGCCATAGTAGATTGTCAATAGACTTTTTAATCCTCCAAAAATAACCAGGAATCATTATCCTTCCCAACCCAAACAAAGGCCCTCACAAAAAAGGAGCTCTGTGTCAGCCTATTTATTCCACAGCGTGGACAAGGCAGCAGCGGAGGAGAGCCAGAGTCAGTCCGGACCAAAACACACCTGAATAGGATGCGGAGGACTCATGATGAGAATACAAATCATTTGTCCAACTACCAACAACTATGTACAGATAGATGGACAGATCCCTTCTAGCACAATGTACGTATGTATACTTAGAACCCTCCGCTGCTGTTGTAGTCAGTTTGGAATTGAATTTTTAGGCCTTCAGGGAGTTTGAGACCATCGAATCTTCTCATCTAAAAAAAGGCTCTTGTTACGAACGATACGAATACGAGCCGAAGCCAGAGCGTATAAGCGAAGCGTACAACTATCAACTATCAACTTTTTCCCACTCACGCCTTCAGCTTCAGATCCTTTATAACATTAGGTTGGGCTCTGGCTTTCATCCCCCGCGCCTCTACAAGGCTGGGCCCATCATAATAATCATTTTGGTCTAGGCGGCCCAACCAAGACCCACCAACCTGGGCCCGTGTGGATGGATATGGAGGTAACAATCCTGTAAGCCTGGTGCAAGATCACAGAACAGTTAGTAGCGTTAGGGAATCTCTGGTAGGTAGTTGGAGGAGGTGAGCGGGTTCGTGGATCGTGCATTCCGATCCTGCCTATAGCAGAAGTGATCTTTTGAACTCAGGAGTGAGTGGTGGACACAGCAAGCTACATACTACAAGCTAGACTACCCTCCGGTTTGGGGCCAGATCCAGTCCAGGGTTCCAGAAGTGTCACAAAAAACGCCCAACCGAATTTACCTGACCACTCTGATTGTAATGCCTTGGACATTGCCCACTCTGACGTAGAGCCTTTCACAGCTACAATAGAGCGGAAGTCTCCGTTTCCGGCACGACCACATAGCGTATTCCAGCCTAATGAACTTTGAATTGTAGGCTCCATAAGGCAGAAGATTCCATAATTTACGGGAACCAAGGCAGTGCAGTTCAGTGCAAGTATTTGATATAGCTACGCATTTACGCAACGCAGCAGGCTCAGGGAAGCCCGTAAGGATGAGTAGGCGAAATTAGGCTCTGCCTAGTCTAGCGCGCTGCATCGTACTCGGCTTCGTATTTAACAAGTCTCGCTCTAATTGTTCCACAGAAGAGAAGAATTGGATTGTTATGTGCATGTGAGAGATCAATTGGAAGCTTAAGTAGTGACTTCACTTTTATTACACAAAAGGGATGAGGGAAGATGTAATAAGAGCCTATCAGACCATATAGTCCTATTGTACCATCTCTGTATTGTGCCAGCCCAAATTAGGCCCGGAATGAGCCATCATAAGCCATAAGTGGGCTGAGGAGGGCCCTATTGTTCTAAAGAGTTGTCTCCTACACGCTCCTGGCCCTGGAAGTGCCCTAAAGGAGACACAACATTCCACAGAACAACTTTTCGTGTTTGGCAATCAACCTTGAGAAGGAGAGAGGACTGCCTGGGGGAACCAGGTAAGAGATCAGGCGTCTATATCTACCTATATAACATGTAATTTACCAACAACCAGAGAGTCCTGTATGGAAGATCAAGACTCGTGCATTTAGAAAGTCCTTATGGCTTATATGCTTCAATTCCATTGCATCAGAGAGGCTTAGTACTGTATATGTGTTGCAGGCTGTCGGAATTTGGACAGTATGAATATCTACTAGCCTGCTTGATCCAAAGTTTCAGATGGAAATCCATGCGTTTACTCTTTACTTGCTAAAAGGTGCCTGGAAACCAGACTTTGGTTGAATTATATTCGAAGGAATCAATGAATCGAAATTTAAATATGTATTGTGCTTTACAGCCTTGATTGAATTCGAGTTCCCAAATTGAGCAGTCAGTATCAGTATACATAGGGCCCAAAATCCCAAATAATCTGCAACGTATGTACAGTGTGTCCAATGCAGGTATTTGAAGAATCTTAATATTTTGTTTAGGGAAGGTGTTGTAATGGGCTGCCTGTTGTAGGAGTCAATGGCTTAAGCCTAAGCCCAAACCTACACGCCTATAAATTGTATGAATTGTACTTTATAATGGGTGTGACGGATTAGCATTTTCGCAGTCATATAAGGCCTAGGCGTAATTAGCAGCGCTCCGGCTCCGGCCGCCAGGAAAGTAATTGGAATTCTTTCCTGAGCTGCAATTCGCAATTTATAAGCAGTATGCACTACTAGGTATATGGCACCTTGGTGGGAATCGTGAATAAATTAGAAAATTAGCATGTGAAAAAAAGCCGCAATTATGTCTTGAATGGGGGAAACTTAATAACAGCATAATGCGGCGTACGCGTAAGTCACACACTATGCGAAATCATGGGCTGAAGCGACGCAACACTTACCGTGTTCTATTGCCCTTTCTGATTCCTTTTATTGTAAGCATAAAGTATGCGGCAAGTTGTTGTCCAATGCCATCAATGTACTGCATATTGCACAGTAGGGATTAAGCCTATTGTAATTGCAGGCAGGGCTAATTTGCTATCATTGCGTTAGTACAGGACACATTATAATAATGTCAATTAAGTCTTTCCGTATTTGGTTCACAGGGAAGGAGGGAAGGTGACGTAATGGTAAATGACAAGTGTACAGAGTGCCATACGGCCTAAAGCGTAGGGTCCTCCTGCAGTGACATGGCCCCGCCGTTTGTGACCTATTCCTGGATAGGCCTAACGGCCCTCACGCCGCTCTCAGCACTCCTCCTGACCTGGACCCTCGTGTCAGTCCATAAGCGGCGGGTCAAGTCCATCCTGCTCCTGGCCATCCTATATGCCCAGCTCCTCCTACAGCTTCTCAACTTTGGGGTCTGCACGCTGACGCTGCTGAAGGTGGAGGGCCGGGAGTACTTGAGCTACATGGGTCATACCTGGACGCTGCTGGTCTTCTTCAAGAGCCTGACCCTGGTCAGCCTCCACCTGGAGGAGTTCTACAAAGTCAAGTCTCCGTCCAACTATATACTGAACATTAGCAGTAGTCTGCTCAAGTATCATCTCCTGGTCCTCCTCCTCCTGAGCCTTATGGGGACATACTTGTTCCGGAGTGTGGACTACGTGGCAGTCTATGGGAGTGAGGACCTGGTCACAGTGAGCCTGAGCCTGGGCTTCAATGGGATGGTCATTGGCGGGAGTCTGGGTATACTGGGACTGAAGGGCCTGATCCGGAAGCGGAGTCTGGACGTCAATATCATTATTGGGACCAATTCGACGAGCTCTTCGGCCAATCTCTTTGGGATGCGGGAGGGGGCTGGAGGGGGTCAAGGGAGGACCGGGACAGCTGTGGCAGGGGTCAACCTAATCATCAATGCGGCCATAATTGTAAGTTACCATGAGCCTTAGTCTTTAAAAACACAACGAAGGGCTTTACTTTGCAAGCCTCAACCTAATAGTGCTGACTATAACCAAAATATAGGTATATCAAATCATAATAGGTAACCTTGACAAGCTGGGTAATATAGTTTAACTCCTGAATGTGCTAAGTAGGTAAATAATATCTTCCCGCAACATATAACTGACAGGCTGAGTTCCGAAATCACCTGATCTGGATTAAAATTTAAATAAATAAATAGATTTTTATTTTAAAATGGTAATCGGCAAAGTAGCGTAACTTTAAGAAAGAAATATACATCTTTTGATAATATGAAAACAGGTAGGTAGGCATTACATCGTAGTAGCAATTAGTAGCACATGTCCATAAAAATGGAGCACCTGGTACAATTAGCACCTGCCGTATAAATTCATTAAGGAAATGACCTGCAAAACGTAGATCAGATCTGTATTGACTTGACTTGCTTACATAATGGTATGACATTTGCAGGACAAGCTGCGATTTAAAACTTTAAAACTAAATATCCTGATTCCTGATATAAGGTATTTAAGTATTCTAACGTCCTTGCTAACGTCGATAGTGTACGAGATTTAATTTAATTATAATTCAAGATGACCAGCAGCATTAGTCAACTTTTGTTTGCGAAGACTTTTTCACACTTTAAATTTTCAAATCATTTCATATATGGCCTTTAACTTTATACATACCATTTCCACAATTTCATAGAATAGAAAATGTCGCATTATTGCTAAGGCCCACCTTATAAAATACTAATTTCCGCCTAAAAATTTTGTTTGAAACTTGAACTTACTGTAAAATAATTGTTTTCCTCTAGCTAAGATTAGGTTCGGTGCGGTTAGTTTTTTAAAACTTTAGCTGCTTCCTCAGCCAATGAACCAGTTTAGTTGAGAATAATGAGTTTTTTTTTAGTTAAAAATAACGTTTTCATTAAATATCGAATCACAACCAAAATTACAGTAAGTACTACAGTAGGAAGCCCCTGTCCTTTTCGTCTTCTGAAAGATCACTCCTTGGATTCGATAGGGCCATTTCCACGGAGCATTAATCCCCAATTCCCGGAGGACATGACTAAATCCTGACATGATGATAGACTTCCTCCGTAAAACCACAACATTGACAGATTGTAATTTGCCGATCTCTCCAAACCATGGGCCGGCCGTTTAATTTTTTGCCTTTGTCTCCTTTCAGGCCTCCACATTTTCGGGCTACTGGCTCCCCTACAACTGGCCGCTCCTCAATATAATTACGTGGTCACAAGTGGCCGAGTCCGTTCTCACGTCAACTGCCTACTGGCTGGCCCGCGGAAGGGGCCCTAGCAAGTCCAAAGAGACTTCGGCCCGCTACAGCAGCGGCAGCGGGGCCGGACATCACTCTCGATTCCCCATCGGGAACGGGTCCCTCTGCTTCAACAATGGAGAGTTTACATACTTTGCCGGAGGAAAGAATAGTAACGATGGTAAGGGAGTCATGCTAATCGCTAGCTGGTCAGCGGTGAGCACAAACAAGTTTCACCACATAGATTACCCCTTCATTTTCACCATAACCGGCCAGGCTCATTTTGTACTACAATAGGGAGAAGGATGGGTTCGTGTCTATGTCGCAGATTGGTCCAAATCAGTAGTATGACTGTTGACCAATCAGAATGCATGTTGCAGATTATTTAGGAAATTGGACAATATGCATACGGACTGGGAAGCCGAACTCAATCAATTTCCAATAGAAATCTGATGAATTTTTTTTGTATCCAAACGCGATCTCTCATGTGGTGCAATTTATTTGCAGTTAAATGGGTAGAAATCAGAAAAATTTAACTTTAAAATCGAAATTAAAATACGCGAGAAATAAAAGTAGGAACAAGGATATTTTTTCATTTTCAATTTCTAAGTAATTTCTACACATCCCATCGTAGAAAAAATTGCAATCTTTAGTAAAGTAAATAATATTTCAAACATAAATCATCATTTCAATATTTTGCATTAATTGAATGCTTCCCAAACCGACCAGTAGTCACCATTCATATTGTGCAATTTTCAAACAATCTGCAACATCTAAACGATCGTTGAAAATTGACACCTGTTTTTCTTTAATCTATAGAGGCAGTACTGAACAATGCAACGTCCTCAGCCTACAACACGTTTGACTCCTTTCATCAGGTAAGCTACTAAAAACGAGTATTAGCCTAAGGAGTTATTGATTGGTGATTGGAGTTGGAAAATTGATTTTATGCAAAATATGGGTTCTTGACTTAAAAAAAATAATATAAGGTATTAAAAAGAGAATGGAAAGGGTAGTTTGTGCTTATTCCATTCCATGGCCTGAGGAATTATTAGTTTAAACGCGTGAAATCCTATTTATCTTAGAATGAATGCCTAATCTTTAATAAGTCCTTTATATTTATAATCCGCCTATAACGTAACACTTCGAATCTAATCTGACCATTAAGTTTTGCCAATCTATGTCACGAATTAGAGAAACAAACACTCACGATGTTTAGGCCAATTTTCTGATTAGGATCGCTAGGCCGAAACTGAAAGTGTAACTATATTGTGTGGGTGGAAGCGTGCAAGGACAGTTAATGGCAAAAATATCGGACGATCTCAATCAATTTGCTCATACTTAATGTTTAGTAAGGAATAGGAGCGAATACATATCAATACCGTATGTAATTATCATAACCTCGAGAATTACAAGAAGAATGCTTTAGATTGACAAAAATCTAAAACGTACAATTAAGCTGTCACACGAGTCCAGCCTCTAAGGCAAAGTGATTAGTTTGAAGAAATACCCATTCACAAAAATTGAATTTTGGAACGATATAATCACGTACAACGTACATGCTTTGGATATACGACCCTGTCGTACTTTATTGTCTTGTGTACCAATATCGAACATAGTCAATACAATATGCGATTTCTTAAAATGCTGACGTCTGATAATTACCGTACAAGTACAAAGTACAAGTCTAAAGAATTCAAGATAATAGTTTCATGCCGGTGCAAACTATTTCTAAAATAAAGATTTATCAAACTTCTGAACTCAACAGTTTGCGTCGTCTGTGTGATTGTTGTTACATCAAATCTTTTCTACTAGTTAGAAAGACTAAATCTTTCCGCTTATAGATAAAATAGCATAGCTTCGCTCTTTTTTGTCCGAAAATCATTCAGGAAGTTAGGAACTTAGCATAAAGGTTGAAAAACTGTTGGGAAGCGGTGCCGGCACATTACTGCCGAGTAATGATATTCGATGAAGTTCCCATCCCAAAAAACTAGAGAAAATATTCACATTGTTGGGATTTTCCTTTTCCAAGCCCATTGTTGGTTTACCACTTTTGATCAGGCAGAGCAGGCAGAGGATGAAATGAAACTCGATCAGAGATGCGAAACTAAGGGGTTAACGGTAACAAAACCCGCATACCACACAGAAGGGAAAGAAAGATGAGCGTGTAATTATGATCTTCCTAGATTTCCTCTCTTGTCATAATATAAGTCATGATTGAAAGCTAACTGAAGCTCATCCAGTCTCTAAGTAGATACTTGTAATTTAATTACGTCTCCTAATGTTTCTCTATTTACTCTCTGCTGCTCACTAGACTCGATCCTACCAAGACTCTCTCCGGTGTGCGAGCGTGACGACGATCGCCAATGACGACTTTGAGTTTCACTCGCGGGGCTACGGGCTCCAAATCCTGCAGCAGCACGAACCTGCCGCGGCCCCTCAGCTGGATGACCTCGACATGAGTCCCAATAATGACACGATGATCATACGCAAGAGTACAAGACGGAGGGGCATGGTCTCCTCGTCCGCTGCCTCCCTCTCAATGAACGACTTGGACCTAATTGACTGCTCTCTCAATGAGGGCGGCTCGGGGTCATGCTCAGCCGCCTCAGACCATAGTAACAGTAGTAGGCACAGTAACCCAAAGTCCAAGTACAAGAAGCATAGTAATAGGATCAAGCGGCGGTATGTGAACGGGAAGACGCTCACGCGGCGGGTCCTCAGTCTCGAGTCCCTCCATAATCATGTCAATGAGTCACACTTGGCCTATCTGGACACGGGAGAGCGGGTCATTGTCTTTACGACAGACTTCTTATAAATAAAATTGTTCAGCTAAATATGTAACTTTATACGTACACTAAATAGATACCTACATAGAAGCTACGCCTATGCTTACCTATACAATAATACAAATCACAAATGTAATAAAAAATAAAAGTATTTTATTGTTGGAGCCAACGATGTGGGCATCCTGTCGGATTTCGGCACGTATAAAAATAATAGTGGAAAAAGTCTCCAAAGGGCTCTACGCTGATGTTAGCCCAATACTTGGAGTACAATTGTTTCCGGAAGTAGGGCTCAGAGAAAGTAATGGAGACGAAAAGCCCGTTATCATTCAGGACGCTCCTAATTGAGCTTAGAGTCTCGGTCAGGTCTGTCTGGGTCTCCGGACTGATGCTCCAAACGGATTTTTCAGAGGTGAAGAGGACGTCGAGGGTCGATTTTTCAATGACAACGTCAAACTTTTCAGGAAATTCTAGCCTTCTCATGTCCATGACCTTATAGGTCATCAAGTGTCCCTGCTTCTCCGTCATCTTCTCAATTACGACGGGAGAGTAGTCAATATTGGTCACAAACTTATAGCCATCATTGTGAAGATCCAAGGAAAGATTGCTGTTACCACAGCCTATAGGAGAAGAATGGACATGCTTCAAATAACACTGTCAATTAAAGGTGAATTAACATTCATAGGATTACGCAAGGCGTAAGGAGCGTATCGCTTTCACTTTAAATGAAACTGTCGCATGTGGAATAGTAGTTTGTAGTAATAAGCTTATAAACTTTGCATAACGACATAAAGCACCAAACGTCACTTTCTATATCCTGCAGAATTTAAGATATTAGTATTTCAAAACTATGCAGATGAATTTGCTTTTTTTGGTTCAGTTACGTTCTGAAAAATTATGTTTAACTCTGGATTGGAACTAACAGAATTGTATTCAAGACTTACCAATTACAAGGATTTTCATATCCTTATTGAGGTGGGAATTAAACATTTCGCGTACAGTTGCGTAGTCCTTACACCATTCATAGGTATCTTCAAAAGTGTATCGATCATTCCAATACTCAACTTCTTTGTAATTTTCATTCTTATCAGGTATGGAAGTGTTATTCATTTGAACTTTTTCTGCAAAAGAGTGATATTAGATCAAGCTCCAGGTCTTCTAAGTGGCTTCTAAGGCTATGATACTAAATCCTGAAACCGTAGCATAGCATTTGCCTTGTCTTGACCTCACTACTGAAGTAATGAATTTATATGAATGTCGTTCGTATTAAACCATTGTGTGTCTGTATTATGGGAAAATTCTAAATTATTATACATTTATATGTATGCATATATCATATGTACATGTACACTGACTCCAAGCTCCAGCTTTCACTTGGTGCGTATTCTTTGGTTAACGCCTAGACTGACTAATTTTCATATTTAGTTTCACGGACTAAAAATCCTATATATATATTTTAATGGCAGAAATACAAGCCAATGCACAATTGTCAATTGGTGTGCAGGTCATACTGCTAATCCAGATTCCAGCTAGCTGGTAGCCATGGCCTGGCATTCGATAGCACGCAGCGCACGCACCGCGTTGTTGGTGTCACGTTACATGTTACATAAGGTAGTTAATTATGATTTCTAACCGTTTGTGTTTAGGAAAACTGCTAAGATTTCCCGCGGGTTCCCGTCCAAATTGGCGTCGTACCTTGTAGTTCCGTTCCCCTTTGTTTCACCAATTGAATATGCCACAGAATCAAAGTTCAATTCCTTCTTTAAACCGGCTAAAAATGTTAGATATTAAATAAGTTTCCGGAATGTCAAATGTAAATAATTTCCAGAGCAGCAGAGCACATGTTCTGATTATGACTTTCGAATTGTTTTCCCTTCACTCCTCCTCCCATTCGCCATCTAGGCAGTAAAAAGGAAGGATTTGGAAAGGCAATCCCTTGTTGGACCACATGCCACATATTACCACTACTTGCCATGCAACTGGGACTCGACTCGACTGACTGACTGGGCTGAGCTCTGAGCTCTATGGATTTTTTATGCGAGAATTTCGCCCTCATTCATTCTCATTGATTGCCGGTCAGCAGCGGCAGTTCCCCTCCCATTTCTTCTCCCGAGCCCGAGTCAATTAAATTAGTCACTTCATCACTGTCACTTGACATTCCGTCACCACGCCAGTGCACTACCAGTCATCAGCCGTACTTGGGGTAAGTGAATATAAATATATAGTACTTGTATATAGATAACTTATTTTGAGCAGGGACCTTCGTATAGGCTTCTTATTCTTAGTCGTACGACGGTACCTTCGCCATTCTGTAAATAATCTCCGAAGTATTTATTTTTTATTGCCCGTGTACTGATAAGAATATTAAAGTACTTACATAGTGCATAGATAATAATTATAGTCCTTATATCAAGTTAGTACGGATACGGACAGGATGCTTATATTGCGTTTTAGTTAAACTAACAACTAATACATTACTAGTACTACTAATACATAATACACCCTGTCCGTCTCCGAGACTATGACTATGAATATGAACTATCTATGATTATCCGTAACCAGTTGCAAGTCACCAGTGGCAGTGACTTTGAGTTCATTCCATGGTCCATCGTCCACCAGCCCATGACCCATCCATTCCGCATAGTCAAGAGATTATCTAGTTTGCTATTGCTATTTGTGATCTGTAAGTCGTAACTCGAAGTTATTTGCTTTAAAAAATGCATGTGGAAGTGTTATCAAGATCCACGATCACGACTTTGTTAAAAAATTTAGCATAACTCTATGCTCAGACTTAGGGTAGTTAGTTTGGTTAACTGCAGCTAATAACTATTGAAAGTTGGAGAGAGGCAGACGCAGACACGAGGCAGTATCGCGTCATATATACTGTACTATAGCATGTCGTTGAAGCCACAGGCCACAGTCACAGATAGGAATAGGAAGTTGTAGGGAGGCACGACAATTGCTTTGTAATTTGTAATTGTAAGTTGTAAGGTAAGTGTACCTTTTGGGTTGTGAGCTTATTTAGAAACCCTGACATGCTCACCTCATGCTCACGGTGATAATATTTGTTGGTTTAGTTAGCTGATACAGCCAATGACTTGCTACAATTATTACAAGTTTACTATATTATACAATACACTTTTTCCTGTATCCTCAATAACAAGATAACATGTATTATCAGTATCTGGTAGGTATTTGATTCCAATTCCAATAGCCTGATGCAGTTTTCAATTATCATTATAAACAGGCGTACCGTCATGCTGGCTGGTAGACAAGGATGACTGGCCTCGGAGTCCAACATATATTTTTATAGCTACGTCAAATTGAACCCAAGCGGCGGCGTCACAGGTCGGAGTATTAGTCACTCTATCATCTGTCTGGCTGTTAGTTGTGGTTGGGGCGTGAGAGTGCGTTGAGAAGATCCTGGACGCTATAGTTGAAGTTAGAGGTCCGTCTTCGTGGTCGTGGTGAGAAAATTGAGAAATAAGGATCCAAACAAAAATACCAGTTCGTTTAATGGTAGACACTACTATTTTTTTTAGCGACGCAGGAAGGGGCTCGGGCAGTAAGTTTACTGCGGTTGAAAGCTGACATAAGAGTCCATATATACTACTTATACATAGTAAGGAATAGCGAATAAGGTGAGTATAAAGTACTAAATAGACCATGATGAAGGTTGTTTGTAATAGTACTTATATTGTGAATTTGCATCCATGGACTTGCAAGCTTGGGTATTTTTCATTCATTAGGCCATCCTTCCCTTCCATGATGATTGTCGAAACGTGGTCATCGTTTCTGCGGTGGTTCTGGAATTCAGACGTATGGCTTCCCCCAGGCTTTGACTGGGTCGACATGAAAAACAATGATCGTGGAGTCACATATGCCGAGTTTTCGGACTTGATCTATCCCATTCCATTGGCAATTGGTCTCATTTGTATAAGATTTCTAGTGGAGAGGTGAAAAACTGTTGTATACCGCATTGCATTGAGTTATTCGAGTTTTCTAGACTCATGTTTTAAACATTGCCAACTTTTAAATGAACCTTTCAGCTTCAGGTGAACGATTTACTATAAAATATTTCGTCTGTATACTTCACAGAACAATATTGTATCCGCTGGGCCAGCGCTTGGGATTAAAGTATAAAATACGGAAGAAGATAGCATCATATCCAGTATTAGAACGATCCTATCGCTCGAAGCAAAAGTTAACCCATAAGGAATCAGAAGCTTTAGCAAAGAGTGCTGGAATGAGCGTGAGGCAAATGGAGCGATGGATGAGGCGAAGGCTCAATGCTGACAAGCCAACAACATTGGCAAAGTTCTCAGAGTCTGGGTAAGCTTCCATGGTTTAAATCGAGCAAGCTTCAACACTTGTCCATAAACTGCCAATTCCAGCCGCCGTCAATTCGTTGTAAACTTTATCTTTGTTGAAACTTTTCAGGTGGCGTTTCATTTGTTACGGCGGTAACCTCTCCATGGGAATCTACATCTTGTGGGATAAGCCATGGTTTTGGGACATAAATTACTGTTGGTACGACTTTCCCCATCACGTAAGTATATGTATTTCTCAGCTGCACTATTTGTTGTGCAGTAACAATTAGTTCGAAGTTCGAATATATTGATAACGACTACTTCTATTTACAGAGTATCACACCAGACGTTTGGTGGTATTATATGCTCGGTTCGAGTTTTTACTGGTCACTCATGTTTTCCCAATTCTTCGACCGTCAGCGCCGGGACTTCTGGCAAATGTTTATTCATCATTTGACCACGATTTGCTTACTTGGATTCAGTTGGACGTGTAACTTTACCAGGATCGGGACCTTGGTACTAATTCTGCATGACTGTGCAGATGCTTTTCTTGAGGTAATAAAATATTCAATTTCAATGATATTCCTGTATTTCTTGTTTGCATAATCCGCTAAATACTTGAAAGATTAAAGACTAAATTTGCTTAAATCTTTCTTTTTTAAATCCTTACAGGTGGCGAAGATGACCAAGTACGCTGAATTAGACCGAATCTGCGATGTTCTGTTCGGGCTCTTCACAATAGTTTGGATTATCACACGTCTTGGCATTTATCCCGTCTACATTCTGAACAGGTATAAAAACTGTAAATAATCCCACATGCGCTCTTCGCGTAAAACGTAGAACACTAACACATGCCCTTCCTTTTTTTTAGCACGCTCATCGAGGCACCAAAGATTGTTCCAATGTTTGCTGCTTACTACATTTTTAATTCTATGCTGACTATCCTCCTCTGTCTACATGGATTTTGGACATATTTTATTTGCAAAGTTGCTTTCAAAGCATTGTCAAATGGGAAAGTTGGGGATGATGAGCGGAGCTCCACTGAAACTCTCTCAGACTTGGAGACCACTAATGATGAGATGGATAACGGGAATGCTATCAAGGGGGATCACCTGGCTAATCAACTTAAGAAGAAAGTGTCATAGTATCTGAGATTGGTTTGGACTACCTTCATCAAGTTTAACTTCTTGACATCATATTTTAGTTTGCAATACTCCAGTGAATGTGCACCAACTACATCCCTTCCCTCATTGATCTTACAATGCTGTTTTTAACCGTGCCTCATGTTACAAGCTACTGCTACTACTGATAACCAAGTACAGGCTCAAGGATCTGTACTTTTGTCCAATGGAATTAACCAAAGTACTACACGTGTGAAATTATATATTATACGCTATATTAGTAGAACTGTGAAATACTTAATTAGGTAAGCTATGCCTGTGTGTATGCTGCTGTTGAGTTGTGGACTTAAAACGGTAATAGAGGTCCTTCTGGTAAATAATTAGTCAATATCCGACGTTATCTGCGTTTTACCACAGTACCGGAGAAGTAGTAATATGTATAACTATAGTAGAGCGTAGTATAGCCTTAATTAGTCGTAACTCCTACTTATAAATTGAATGAAATTGCCATTTGCCATACGATTTAAAATTACGTTTTCCACTTCCCGCTTGCCACTGATACAATTTCTTACTCGGAATGAGAGCGTCAATATTCTTATATACACCTTTATCTCTTACTCCCCCTCAATTGCCTATGTTCCTGCTACATGTCAATTGTCCATGTAGGGACTACCTACTGTCGTCGAGTATATCGAGTTTATTTCCTAGATATTATTACTAAAGTAGTAGAGGTTTATAATATATCATGTAAAGAAGCGTTTCTTTAATAAAATTCTGAATCCCAGTGCACTGTTACTGTTACTCAGTAACAGTCAGATGTCAGATATTTAAATTTTCTGTATTTGATAACGATATATAACTGTCGTCCAAACCATCCAATATGCACGAACTGTTTAATTTTATTCTACAATTAGGGCAAGCGCAGAATTTACTCGCAAAGTTGCAAATCAAAACTCAAATATACGTGAGAAATCAGCAGAAGTGTGAACACAAGCGAATTATTTTTTTTCGGTTATTAAATATCTCATTTGTACGCATTCAATTGTAAACTTAGAGATTGTAAAAGAAAATTGAAACATATCTCCTTTAAGTTAGAAAAATCAAAATCAATTCCTTCCCGACTGGAACCTGATATCACAACTAAAACATTGCCAAAAAATTACGAAATCTACATGAAATTCCCTGGGCGACATTTTTGTAGGTTACGGTTATGGTTATTTATAAACTACCGAACAGGTTAGTTAGAGAACCTGCATCGGTTATAGTTGCAGTTTCCGCCGTGTAGCTGCATTCACCATATTTTCCGGACGCAGGTTTTGCCTGTACAAATTCTGTAATCGGTGTATATGTACATAGTATATGTAGACAGCCAAGAGAGCACGAGAATACGCAGTCACACTCTCCGATCCACGGCCTGTCTTCCCTATCGGCGCGGCGTGCGTGGCTGGGAGTGAGGGCTGTGGATTCTTGTGAGGAAAAATATACCGTTTTTGATCGTTGAGTTATAATATTACAAAGCCTATAAAACGTATACATGTAGAAATTCTCTCGTCCTTTCACTTGGACTGTTGGAAGCTTATTATTATTATTACAGGGGGAAGGAGGACGTCAGTAATTTATTTAATACTAGTTATTACATCACATGCAAGTGGCCAGTCTACAAGGTCAGGGTCACCAACTAACGGAAATCAGTTTAGCTGTATAAATCATATGTACTGCGCTTAACCCTCGTCGTCGTCAGTTCTAGAGGGGAACCCGGAAGGAAGACAATCGAGTAGTATATCAAAACGTTTCAAGTAAGTTTAAGTAGAAGTGATTTATTTAATCGAAATCGTGCAATATCAAAATAGTACCCGGTTTATTGTTATACTGTGTCCATGCGGTAACCTTTGAATGAAAGGCAGGTGATCAGTTTAATAAAATCTATTGCCCCCCTTACCCTTACATTTACTGCGGATTTAGATGATTGCATGGTCAATGGTACATGGTATGTTGTAGATTGTATTACGAGTACGTGTAAGTACGTGAATGAGTTGGGCTTGTGTGCAGCCCGACTGGATGACAAATGAAAATAAATCCTGACCAAAGGTCAAATGTCAAATTGTGATGTAAATATAGGATATTGTAATAGCTTACATGCGGCTTGCGTGCCTGTGCCAGGTACTGGAGATTGAGATGGAAACTTTAACCTGTGGATATGGATGTACTAATGCATAATAAGCAGCTAATATGCAAACTGGACATGGACTATAGAAATTCACTATGCTATGTGCTATGACCCAGTGAAGTGAAGCCCAGCAATTATATACTTACTAAACACTAAATGAACTGAGAAATGAAATCAGCTGACAACTGATGGCGGACCAAAGATGTGATGTTTTATGACTTAAGGAGATGTTATAGGGTAGAGAGAAACGTGTGTAAGGGCATGGGGAAACTTTCGGACACTGTATCTATA
>JAQFZY010000412.1:0-29115 GCA_034696285.1 Hypogastrura burkilli
CACGACCAAAATACGACAAAATGAGACTAATGTACGACCGTCTGATTATGTCGTGGGTCGGTAATTTCTACCTGGGTCGCTAATTCAAAACAACCAGAAAAATTTTTGAAAAATAGATGGATTTATACGTTTTTTTCATGTTACTCGTCGGCGCCATGATAGAATTGTTTTTCGCACGGATACTTTTTGACAAAATACATTTAAAACGCATAGACACTATTTTTAATATCGTCCAGTCTTCGGTGGCAGAGTCCACTCAAAAAACGTTTTTTCGGGAGTTATTTTTGACTCCCCGGGGGTCAAAAATGACCCCCTGATGACGTAGGGAAGTATTTTTGATGCCCAGGGAGTCAAAAATAACCGTCGAGGAGTCAAAAATAACTCCCGGGGAGTCAAAAATGAGGGACTCATTTTTGATCCCCGGGGAGTGTAAAATAACTTCATGGACTGGACTGGAAGAGCGTTGCTGGCGACTACCCAGCCAGGTCGCCGGAAGGATTTCTTAAGGGAATTGCATCTAATATTATCATACATTGCTTTTTCTGCTGCAATATGTAATCTATGGTAGTATTTTGTTCTGGTGGATTGAATTGACGTTAAATCTGATTTAACTAAAGTGTACTGTTTCGTTATTTAAATGCAATTATAAATATTAGCTCTGGTTTATTTGGAATTTCGATACAAATTATTTCCTAATTGTGGCCTAGACAGGTGTATGTTTCATGATATAATTATTATAACTTACTTTACTGAGTTCTAACCAATTCGAGTAGTTTTTATTTTCGTATATCCTTTACACCTATGTACTATGTATATGCTTCAATATTAAGGAACGGGTAACGACATAAAAACTTATTCTCGTTGTGTTTCATTAATTGCAAATGTAGTTGCATGTGTCCACGAATTCAGTGAGTACGACCTCGTATGTGCAATATTAAAGGAAGTATTTTGGAATTTTACGACATGTACGTACTTTTTGTTGAGTTTTTGTGCATATTCTGAACAGTAGCGTCGCCAGGAATTTTTAACTAGTAGGCCGGTTTCCGAAACACGTTTTTATCTACATCGAATTTGATTTTTTTTTAAAGAACTAGTATCAAGTTACTCTAAAGTTTGCTTTGTCGCATAGTCATGGAACATAGTCGCATTTCTGATCCCATATCCACAAAATCTTGCACACAAACAGATATATGTCCAATACGTAGACCAATTTCGAAAATGGGAATTATGGGGCTACTTTTTTAGGTTCCAAAAACATGGTTGCCAGCAACGGATATTTTCGTCTATTGCTTACATTTTCTAAGCATTCAATAATTTTTGGACACTTTTATATTCCCCATGGGCCATGCCCACCAGGACTAGATATTCAAATTTCCCTACACGACATCAATCAAAAATTTTGTGGCTATGTGTTTAATGAGATGAGTTATGGAATCATAGAAAATTCATATCGCAGATAGAATATAAACAAAACAAATTACCGAATGCAATAATTAAAGAGAACTCCATTATTCGTTATACTAGGTAATACATTTTTACTCGATAAACTCAGCGGACTATTAGCTTTTCTGCTTTCTGCTTCATTTTTCCATTTGGTCAATAAAACCGATTCATAAGCAGTCAATGAAATGCGTAAAAGAAATGATAATCATAAACAGTAGGCCCAGGCAAACCGAAGGGAAGTGAAAGGTTCAACCAACAACATGGGCATTTGCTTTGGGTTGCTTGCTTCAGCTATACATTTACATACCCTTCATCTAATGAGACAATATAAGTCATATGAAGGAAACGGCTGTATCTTGGAGCCCGCTGTAATATAGAGGCATTGATTTGAGGTCTGTAAATTCCCAACCCTGGATTGGTTAAACTGAGAAACTGGAGTAGGCCAGAATAGTAATTTCCTTAAAAACACAAAAAGACCGGGTAGGCCCGTGCCTACTCGGCCTGTTCCTAGAAACGCCTCTGTATAAGCTGCTTCAGAAAAGTAACTTTAGATCGTGTCGGTGGAATAAAAAACGGTCACTTTGTTTTGTGCTAGTAATAAGTAATACTGAATGTTGCTTGCAGTAATGATATGATTGATGATAGCAAGATATAGAGTAATTTGATATATTAACTTTGAGTTCCGAAGAAGATTGGAGACCTTCCAGTATGGTAAATGGTAAACGTCTTTCCATTTAGATGCTCTACTTATTTTTCACTAGGGCAGAATGTAGGTAGTACTTTGTACAAACGTAGTTACATAAGGAAGGGTAGATCTTACGTATATGATTCCTACACTATTATCTCTCCCCGTACAATCAAAGTGCTCATTACCTTACCATTACAATCACAATTCATAATTTACAAATGGAATGATTGTACTACATATAAGATTTCTATTTTCTCCATTATGGCATATTAGTACAGCCTAGAGTACTTCCTTTTCCTTCCGTACATACAACCATACTGTCGTAAATATAGAGTTTAGGGCCATTTGCTCTGCTACTTATTCATTCCACTTTCTGCCGGTCTGCTAGCTCGACTGTCCTGCACCTGCTGCTTGCTAGTAAATTTTTCTTATTGATTTATGTGCAGGTTCAATTGGTAGGACACGGAACCTAAGTTCTGGGAATTGGAGGTCCGCCGGTAGCCTTTACGGCCCATCTTTAGAAATGCTAGCCAGGAAAATTACACTGAAGCACTACTTTGAGGGGGCCCCTACCCTTGGGGATTTTGAGTTGACTGAAGAAACCTTATCTGACACACTACAAGACGGAGGTAAAATAGACAGAACTTTCTCCCGTCATCTTCCTTCTACCAAAAAATTGGCTTTCTTCTTTCAGAGATCCTAATAAAGGGAGAATGCTTCAGCGTTGATCCATATATGAGAGCTTTCGGGAACCGGGACAGGGTAAATGTTGGGGACACGATGGTGGGCTCCCAGATTGGGTTGTAAGTAATTGGTCAAAGGCAGGGAATTATTGCGGGGTCATGTCAGTGATTCCCTAATCCGCCCTTTCCCAGAGTCCTCAAGAGCCGGAATCCCAAGTTTGCGGAAGGAACTAAGGTCCTGGCCTACGTGGGCTGGCGGGACCTCACCGTCTGCAATCCGGACCGGATGAAGGGCATGTTCTCAATGGTGATCCCGCTGCCGGATCTCATGGGATTACCAGACAGCTATGCCCTGGGCGCCGTCGGAATGACTGGGTAAGCTTCCTCACTTACGCTTTGTAGTCTAATCTGGGTTGGGATATTAACTTAAGTAGGAAATTCGCTGAACCTGTTGCAAACAGATTTTATGTATGTTGCAGTTCTTTGCGGTATCACCAGTTTCATTTAAGTGAGGTTGAGCGTCATTTACGTTAGATTATGTTTCATTGAAATTAAGTTAGAATAGTCTGAAGTTCGATTCAAGTAAGGCTAGGGGTTGGTGTTTCATTTAACTTAGGTTAGCTTATGTTGAAGTTTAATTTAAGTTAGGTTATGTTATGTGGAAGTTCCATGAGTGGTAGCAGGTAGCACAATGCGGCTAGTTTGGTCATGTTTCAAGTGTTTCAGTTAGGTCAAAGGTCAACTACCACGTATAATTCAGTCTACGGTAGAGGTTTATGACTGAATCCGCGGTGATTTCATATTTTACGTCAAAGCCAACTAAGGTTCTCATCGATTCGGTTAGGTTCAGTTCCCGTAGGAACCGGAACCGAACCGAGAACCGATACAGTGAAACCGGAACCGAACCGTAAAAGCAAAAAGGTTACCGGGAGCGAACTGGAACCGAGCCGAAAAAACAAAAAGGGAAGCGGGACCGAACCAAGAACCGAATAACAACCGAACCGATTTTTCAAACAAAAAACACGCAAGCCTTCAAAGAAAAAGAAAGGAAAAAGCGGCGCAATTTGTTCTTGAAGCCTTACATAGGTCCGTAGTCCGTACTATTAATCTTTAGTTTATACTTCAATGATTACTTAATAAGTTAAACCAAATACATATTATATCCATTGTTAATTAAGCAGCGGGAAGCGAAAGACTGGCTGCCGTGTCCCCCTTCCTTGCCTCAATGAACTTGCGTGAAGCGAAATAAGAATAATGTTTTTTTTTAAAAGAAGCAAGTCAAGAGTTCCATATCCTTATCTTCTGTGAGTGTAAAAATGCTTTTGGTTTTGGCCTATTTCGGAAAAGGACCTGCATATCAGCCCTAAGTAGCCGCCTATCCCTTGAATGGAGAAGGGAAGACCGCTGGTCAGTTTTATTATCGCCTTAAAATAGTGAAGCGGTATTTACATTTGGTTTGTCCGTCTGTCCGACGACATCGAAACAGCTTCCTTTGTTTCCGACATAAGTGTGTATAATAAAAACAAAAAATCTGCTTCGCTTCGACGCAACCTTACGAACACTACTTAGAACCAAGGCAGCTTAGACAGACGGTTCCCGAATTAAGCTTCGGGTGTAATATTATGCTCTGATTCCGGAATTGGATCCGCAGGTTGACGGCATACTTTGGACTCACCAAGCTCTGTCAACCCAAGAAGGGGGAAACGCTTGTTGTGAACTCGGCGGCGGGAGCAGGTACGTTGAATTCGTATTGGATTACACTTTCCGGTAGGGAACAACTCGTTCCCTCTGGTCCTGGCTTTGGGTCTAATGTGGATTGTATCTGTTTGGGTCTAGTGGGGAGCCTGGTAGGACAAATTGCAAAGGCTAAAGGTAAGCCATCTCAATTCTATATTCTATTGAAAAGTAACGACTCCTGAACTCAATTTAGACTGAGCAGTCCCGGATCCTGTCTACTTGTATGTATACTTAGGGACAGACATAGTACACAGATGCATTATGTAGATTGTGGCGGGCCTGGGTTACTCCAGCCAGTCCTGAGCCTGAATACAATGTTGCTCCTTTGCCCATATATCTGCATCTAAAGGGATATAAAAGACCCTAGCTGCTGCTGTAGTAAAGTTCCAATAACTTTCTCCTAGCCTAGACGTATCCTATTTCCGTGACTTCGAAACTCATCTTTTTTCCCTTTCCCAGGATGTAAAGTTGTTGGGTTTACGGGTAGCAGCGAGAAAGTGAAGTGGATCGAGGAAGACTTAAAGTTTGACTTCGCGTTCAACTATAAAGGGAACACTACGCTTATGGCGGCTGGCGCTGGCACTACGAACCCGACACCAAGAAGGCGGCAGGCTCATTCCAAAGTCTTCGTATCTCAAATTGGGCCTAGCCTAATATCTTTTAATGTGAGTTTGAGTGGGCCGTAAGTAATGCTAGATTTTAATATTCCAAGCTTGGAGAAGACTTTGGAGTAAGCCTTTTAAGTAAGTCGGGGTCCGCCGCCGCCGCTATAAGCGTATAATATACAATTACCAAATCCAATCTCCAGAAGTTGTTTTGGACTCAATTTTGAAGAAGTTTGCAGTGGAAGGAGTGGATTGCTATTTTGATTCGGTAAGGTATTCCTATGGCCCTACTTATCTTTACAGAATTGGATATCAGTTCCCCGCTGTCTAAGATTACATATTCAAAATTTACCATTTTCAATCATTCCTCCTCTGGCTCTTTGATTTCCAGGTAGGAGGCGAGTTTTCCTATACGATTATAAAGAACATGAATCCGTTGGGACGAATAGCCGTATGTGGAGCCATATCTCAGGTACTTTTCTAAACTCCGGCGTTATGCTACTTATATTAAACGAGATAATTGAATTTCGCACATGGAGGCTAAAGTTGTTGAATGTTTCTGTAATTTAGTACAACAAGAACATGAATGTTGACAACAAAGGTCGGTGTAGATTTCTTAACAAAGCTTGATTCTTCATTCTGTCATATAAAACAATACGTTGTACTGTCAATAATGTATTTTATAGTTTCCTTTGATTATGCTGCTTTGATTTACAAACAAATTCGGATGGAGGGCTTCCTAATCTCACGCTGGATGTCGGAATGGAAGGAAGGAGCTGAGCAGCTTGTGAAGTGGATACATGAGGTAACACATTCTAACGATTATCCTGCTTCTTTTTTTGTTCTGTGAAAGGTGAAAGTCGCTTTTTTGTGGAAAATATATTATATTCAGCGGAATAAATTCAGTTGATGGTCCAAACACAACCCAATCTGGCCTTTGAAGCTAACTGAATCTAATAACAGTAGCGCACGATTATAGGGCTATCTTTGTATAACGAAGGCTCGACCGAATTCAAGCGAATTACTTACTACTTGTTATTACCAAATTAACGAATAATTTTATTAAAATAGGCTAAAGAATTTCCTTGTTTTAGGGTAAAATCATTGTGCGTGAGACTCATACGAAGGGATTCGAAAATATGCCGCAAGCGTTCATTGACATGCTCGAAGGAAGGACGATTGGGAAAGCCATTGTACTGGCATGAGCCTAAAATCCCAAATTCCATCTTCGTTCCTGTATAACAGAGGATTAGCAGATCCAGGACCTACAACTTGACACTGCTTAGCCAATATTTAGCTACCTGGGTAAATGTAGCCTACGACGTTATTCTTGCTTAATGTTTTATCCGAACCAGACCTAAATGTACCCTGCTTGTAGGTACAAATTTTCCTACCTAATAAGTTAAGTATAACTATGGGCTACATTGGGCCGTTCGTGTGTGGCTGCATCAAGGATAGTTAGTCTTTAATCAGCGTCAATTCTGTACGCTGAATAACACGGTAAGGATTAATATGTCAATGTTGTGATAGATCGTATCTTCCGATTCCGAATCTCAGCCATTGAGATCACTTGTGATTGTTGATGATAATCATTAGTTAGGCAGAAGCGTAATTAATAACTGTAGTACCAGTAGTACCTATTACTTGGAGATGTACGTCATACACAAACCCTTTCTGAGTCGAAGTAATATAATATGTAGTACATATAAAATTTATTGTATTGGAAATAGGAACTCAGTATTCAATGCCATTCCTGCCTGCCATTTCTATGTACATATACCTATGTATGTATGTAGGAACTACAAACGAAATAGTAAAAATCCATTGGACTTGTAGATGTATTGATTGTTTCTAAATTGCATGTCTGGCAA
The DNA here is from genome assembly GCA_034696285.1 of Hypogastrura burkilli. NCBI lineage: Eukaryota > Metazoa > Arthropoda > Collembola > Poduromorpha > Hypogastruridae > Hypogastrura > Hypogastrura burkilli. The sequence goes on from JAQFZY010000412.1 coordinate 7,028, forward strand.
GAAATAGAAATGCAGGTGCTCGAAAAAATTTCAAGAAAATTGGCGTGCATGCAGATAATGATTTAACGAAATACTATCATTTACAATACCTACTAAATGAAATAAATAGTAACAGTTTGTGAGTTCCTGAATTTGGTGTTTGGAGGAAAAACGTGTAGTGGATCTCTACTGGATAATTATTCGATGCCGGTTAGTAATTTATCATGCACTGGTACTTTGGTCCACTATCCCCAAACATACATATAATAATAATGCACTTAATGTTCTGATCGTATGGTCAAAAATTGAACGTTGTTATAAAGACTTTGCTGTACTGTGAACGGTAACACTAATAAAATTAATATTTAAAAATTGTCGAAATGAAATCTATCTTTAGTGTACTAGTTCCGGCAAACTGAAAGAGTTGAAAGCTGTATAAAAATAGTGACGGCGAAGACGCTCAGAATGCGACTTCTAAAAAAGAACAGCTCGCTATTCCTGAAGGCAGGGTGACAAGTGACAACTGATGGACATCCGATGAAAATCCTGGCAAATATATGTGCTCGGAAATATATATTCGATAACCCAAGGTTACTCACTCACGAGTCGTGTGTCGTGTATAGGTAAATATCAATGTAGGAAAGCCAGTCATGCAAATGGAGGATGAGTGGGAGTGGGACGCGAAAAAAAGTTGTCTTCTCTCAAAGCCTTTGCGCGTAATTGTGTTTGCTAAAAAAAGGCGGAATCATGTACTTATAATGTGCTTAGCCGATGATGTGATCCATATTGAGCTAATGAATTTTCTGGTAGGCACTACGTCCGCTTGCAGACTGCAGGACTTATAATGTGCCCACTTGTACGTATTAAATACTCAACGCCAATGGGGATGCAGTGTTGACTTTGAGGAAGAAATTCCTTCGAGCAAAGTACAATTCTTCATTATTTTTACAAAATGCTTATCATTCCCCGTGATCAATCCATTAGGTAATCACTCTGCATACCTGCAATGGAACAAAGTATATCTTTCTTATGACATTACTTTTTGGTAATATGATAAGATTATAGTCTGATCTACTCGTAAACATCTCAGTCTTCGCTCTAACTTCCAACCCCCAACTTGCTTAAGTTTAAGCTTATACGTTCAGGATGCTGGCAAGAAGGATTACACTCCACAGGCGTTTCGAAGGAGCCCCCAAGCTTACGGACTTCAAAATAGTGGAAGAAACACTGCCAGTCCTAAAGGATGGAGGTAAGCCAGTCCGAAAGGTCTCATTTTCGGGAGAGAAGCAACAATGTAACAATTCAGCGTATTTCCTAAATATGTAGAAATCCTGTGCAAAGCAGAGTGGCTCACCGTAGATCCCTACATGAGAGCAGCTAGCGATCGGCTGCCGCTTGGAATGACAATGCCCGGGGGCCAAGTAGCTCGGTAAAAAATCCTTGACAATTCAAAAAAAGGCTTAATCCTGGCTATAAAATGCGTTAAAACTTTTGAACCGGATGAAAAATAAGCTCCAGCGGAATGCATATACTAGATGTCTGCGGAGGACATTAAAATAATTATTTAAGTAAAAGGTAAAATAATAATTCAAAAAGGTTTCCAATAAATCGTCCGTTTGATTTCAAATATTTTTCAAGTTCATCAATATGGTATACTCTAATAATCCAGTGAATAGAATTTGTATTTCATAAATAAATACATGGATACAATCATGGAAGATAAAGGTAACGGATTTCTACTTTTTCGCCTGTATCGTATTATATTTCTTTTCCGAACATCTTGGTTACACGTTACACCATCAGAGTGTATATTTTACCCGGTAAATGCAAACTGTTATCCAGCTCAAAAAATTGGAACCCTATATTCTCGTCGAAGAAATTATCCATGTTTCTCATAAAGATAATTTAAATTAATTCAAATTAACTTAGTTTAGTTTTCGGTTGGCTTTAAAGCTCTAGTTGTTGCTGTTTCTGAAACAAATAAGTTGGTATTCTTGACGATAAGCTGAAATTTTATAGAAAAGTCAATATTTTCGTAGCCGATTTGGTTGAATATGAAGACGAGTCAATGTGAGTTCGTTACAGGTAACGTTCCATGGTCACCAGAACCGTGTTTCATATAATGGAGAACGTAGCCATATGTATGTACCTGTACATGATAGAAGACTGACTCAAAATAATATTCCTGGAAAAGCTCGATGCGGGAATGGATCCCTTTTCCTGTTGCTTCCCTCTCTGACTCTTGACTTTCTCTCGGCTTTCATTTCACGTTTCACCCACGTTTGAAAATTATATGGCTTAATTTGATTTGGGCCGCTAATTGAGCCACCCACCATCCGACATCCTACAGAGTTCTTCAGAGCCGTCACCCGGACTTTCCGGAAGGGATCCAGGTAGTCGGGACTTTCGGATGGAGAGACTTGACAATTTACAGGCCGAAGGCGGGTGAGGAGAATCCGGAGACGCTCTACAGGATGCCCGAAATGAAAGGCCTTCCAGACTCTTATGCCTTGGGGATTCTTGGAATGCCAGGGTATGTCACATAGTACCATAAATAGAAATCCATCCAGTACATAATACAAGGCCTACAGGCCAGCCCCATGTCCATAGTACTACATTACTGGGCCCGAGTATAATATAATGGGGGAATAGGCATGCAAAATGACACCCGTATTATATACTCCGAATTTGAATACATGAATAAGATTTGCATATAAATTGATATAATGTCCTCCCTTTTTTCCCCTCTCACTCAGTACACTGCCAGGCTTTCACTACATTTTCGCACACCTTGATTAGTTTATGCTTCCATTAGGATATTTCTTATACGTAGCTATGTATATATAAGTAGCTGACTTCTGATTTGTGAACTATTATTCATTATACATATGTGTTTTACCCGTCTTGACACGGCAGGAACACGGCTTACTTCGGATTTCTCAAGCTCTGTGAACCCAAACCAGGCAAGCTATACGTTATTCTATGATGTACATTATTTCATTGACCAAAGTTCTCAGAAATGTTCGGCGTTCATGGGTACGATCATTCCTAAATTCAACAGGTGACACGGTAGTTGTTTCTGCTGCTGCTGGAGCCGGTAAGTGTGCTAATTGAATGTAATTGTAGGATAAGTTATATAAAATTATATTCAAATGTCGGTGGCATTACATGAATTTCCTAATCATCCACTTTAAAGTTTAATCCAATTCACATGTACCTATGTATTTTACACAGTCGGCAGCGTGGTTGGGCAAATCGCAAAGCTGAAAGGTAATGTTCTCTTACATGATCATACAAATTAATGTTTCTTCCGTCCAGCCATATGCAATCATTCTTAAAACGTGATTCCTCCATTTGAGTTTTTTTTTTGTTAATAGGTTGCAAAGTTTTGGGCTTCGCTTCGACTCCCGAAAAGCTGGATTGGTTGAAGGATTTGGGATTTGATCACGCGTTCAATTACAAGACCGTAGATTTGGATAGAACTCTCTAAGAATATGCACCAAACGGAGTCAACAGCTACTTTGACAATGTAATAGACGCATTACTTATGACATCTTTATATTTGGCTAATTCTTGCGGGACTGATTGTTGATCTCCACCTTTTCTTTGTTGCCATTCATTCTGCCCAGGTTGGGGGACTTTTCACATACAACGTAATGAAGAATATGGCTCCGCTCGGTCGCATGGCGCTCTGTGGCGCAATCTCAACTTATAATGATCAACATAGTGGACCGCCATTAGGTAAGCTTCTTAACTGTATAGTCACTAAACTCAATTCAGGAAGACCCATATACGGAAAGCAAAACTTAACTTGTTCCAACGCTCGTATTCCTGCAGTTCCAATGGACTACACCACACTCATTTACAAAAACATTCGGATGGAGGGATTTATGGTAATGCGATGGAAGTCAGAATGGTTTGACGGTTTGAATCAGTTGAGGGACTGGATACTAGAGGTAGTCTATTACGGATAAACAACTATTTACGAATACAAAAACCGGAAATAACTTCGAACATATTCCTACTAGAATACTTCTACCAATTCTAATCACTTCTAGGAAAAAATCAAGGTTCAACAAACTGTGAAGTATGGATTCGAGAAAATGCCTGAAGCTTTTATTGAGCTTCTTGAAGGAAAAAATACCGGAAAGATGGTCATCAAGGGTTAATTGAAATAGTCACGGAATACTGCTAAATTCCTAACTATTAACATATTTAGGTCATTCAGATACGACAAGTACTTCAATTTTTATTTTGCATGGAACTCTGTAATTTGATTAACTCCGCATTTACTTTCCCCATCCCAGTCTCCAGCTCCTTCTGTACTCTCTGCTCAAATCGCTTTAGACTCCGCTCCAACTTATGCTCCCTCAGTGTTGGCCTTTGACTTTGACTCTGTCTCTTGTACCGACTACTCTTTCTGCCCGCCAGTTGTTGTCTGGAATTAGCGTGGCGGGAAGCCTCCCGGCTCAATTCCTTTGGTAGTCGTTTGTCCCGTGGGTCATTGGGCCGGAAATAAAATGTCCATCTAAAAGAGAGTAATGTGCCTGTAATTGGATTGGAGGCTAGTAAATACGCACTGCGCAATTTCACCGCCGCTCACTTGTAGGAGGAAGGGACGAGGAGGGCTCTTTTCCGAAGTATTGACCCAACTGACTTCGGCAGGAGCGTATAGAGCCCTTTGGAGAATAGGAATGTTTCCAGGTCCGAAATTGAGGACGTTTGTCGAAGGAGCCTCGATAATTTTGCTCCCTTCTCAAGGCTCTAAGTTCGGAATTAATTTGGTTAGTTATATCCCAACCTCACATACTTTTATTTAGAGACCTGAATATCATGGACCGCCAGTCCGACGAGCAAGTTCATCATGACAATTGTAATGATGAGAACGAAACCGCCGAAGAGGATATGGGCAGTAACGGGGTAGCGCAGGACCTTTCCTTCCAACATAACTTCACCCCTTTCATGTTTATGCCCAGTCTGGTAAAATAAGTCCTCGTAGGATAGCTCTCCCACCATCATCGTCAGAACTATTCATCAGGTCAATTCATTGGCTTTCATTTTACTCTAAATTCGTAATTCAATTCAAATTTATAATGTATTAAATACGTCTACCACCTTTGAGAAGAGAGAGTGGAATGCTTGAGAATGATGGTTCCTGTGATGCAGAATTTAAGAAATAAACTTGAACTGCTATATACAACTGTTAATTAATACTGAAAGGCTTGTATCTAAATAATAGTGAAAAGCATTATGTGAGCCCTACCTCCGGGAATAAAATGCAAAACGACAGGGCGAATCCAAGTAGAAGGCACGAATATGCAGAAATAAAGACTCCGAAATTCACGATGACCTATAAATTACTTTGGGTCAGCTTCTACTATGTAGCGTAGTTCGCAGTGTACCTACGCATTCAAAGCTCGTGGACGTAGCCCTTACCTTTCCAAGCATCTGCACGTATATGCCCAATGCTGAAACAAGTAATACCAAAACAGAGACGTATAAAATAGTTAAGGTTTGATTACGATATAAATATTCAGGTTACGTGTCCGCTCAAAATACCTGGAAATCTACCGACTTTTAAGAGCATTAGACCCCATGCCATGAAAATTCCGGTCTGTGAAATAATTTACAATCAAGTTGTATACATCTCGACCCTCCATAATGGTGGACAGTTACCACGCTAAGGCGGAATAAGCTAAAATTACGGCTGCGGACGGGTATCTCCAGTACTCGAGGCAAAGGACACTCATGGGGACGGGAGCCACTGTCATTGCAATTGTGGTCAAGAGGAACCATTGGATCCAGTGCTCGGGTTGCAAGGCGTAGGCACGAACACTTTGAATCAGCTGGAAAATCTCCTTGAGAGCCATAATGATGGAGAACATGATAAGGAGGAACCAGATATACCTGAGCCGGACGTTCTTGGAAATGTCGCAGTACCTTGGGCCTAAGGTGAAGGAAGTCACGTTAGACTTTCCATATTAGTATTTTCTATATGTATGATCTTTTGGCGGATTTAGTATTTACCATTGTACTCCGTACCATTGTGTGCATTTCTACTGCATTCCGCTCGAGATGAAGGATCAGAAGTGTCAGATACATTATATTTCCTTCGTGCCGGCTCCTGGTCCCCGAGCGGACATTGTTTCACGTATACGTCGTAGATATAAATGGTATAAAGTACGACCATGGAAGCCTGGGTCGGTATGGACATGTAATTTGTAAATCAAGTCAGGATGAAGGTGAGATTGTACGGAAATGAAGTGGTTCGAATCTCACATAAAATGCAAGGCTAATCCAGAAGAAAATCCGGACTCTTTGCCACTTGAGCACAATAAATGCTTCGATTAGTGGATGGGACAGGAATGCCTTGTGCCCGGTCTTCACAAGACAAGTCAAAAACTCCGTCTCTCGTTGGATTTCATCCTCGGTGCTTCTGCCTTCAGCCGGCTCCGTCGGCTTTCCTTGGGATTTACTATTCGCAATCATTGCTCTGAAATTACGAACATGCATATTGGGCCGGAAATTATTGGACCATTCACATTTGAATCGTGCCTGTCACTTAATGATTACCTGAAATCCAATTTTAGTTCACACTCTGGGTCATTTGGATCAATATTATTGATTGTGACAGCATTGTCTAGGCTCTCTCGAACATAGCGAATCACGTGCGGCATTTTCTTTACCAGCAAGCTAAGGACACTCTGTCCTGTCTTAGTCCTGAAATGATGTGTGGGGTTAGAATATTGTCCGCTTGGCATAATTGTAGTGTACTTACCTAAGCGTTATATCGGCTCCATGCTGCAGCAAGAATGCAGCAAAAGGGGAGGAATTGTTGATTGCAGCTATAGATTGAAATTGAAAGTATTGATTGTGGCTATTACGTGTTATTTCAGGTATTAGTTACCATTTCGTACCTAAATGCAGCGGAGTATACCCAATCTTGTCCTGGGAATCAATTTCGGCCTTGTATTCGAGGAGCATTAGAAGGCACTCCATGCTCCCTGTACCTATTTCAAATATTTAGCCGGTTCCAGACACATATTCTAATATCACCCAGGTCTGTATTTGCTACGATTAAATCCTGCCTTTGGACACGGCTCGATGTAGCGGCGTCCGACCATCCGCATCCCTGACATTTGGATTTGCCTTATAAGAGAGAAGGAGGCCCATGGATTCCACGTCCCCATTTGAGGCTGCAATATGAAGCGCTGTTTGTGCACGACTGTCCTTGGCTTCCAAGGAGGCGCCCGCCTTGATAAGGAGCTCAATGCATTCCGTGCTTCCTTCCTCCGTGGCGCAATGAAGTGCCGTCCAGAGCTTGGATCCCTTCGTTCAAAGCATTCATTCCCGGAAATTAAGTCCCGCCCAATGTGGTCAGGCCTATTGGTTGTTACCTTGTAAATTCCGACACTGGCTCCATGCTGGAGGAGGAGTTTCATGCAGCTTTCTCGGGAAAGTGTGGCGGCTAAATGGAGTGGTGTTCCAAGGTCAACATTAAGCAGATTTTGAATTGCCCCAGCTTCCAGCAGCTTTTTAACGCATTCTTCGGATCCGCATGAAATACTCCAATGGAGCGGTGTTTTGGTTTTGGTTAGGCCATCATTAACGTCTGCACCGTGGGCAATGAGGATTTCGACTGCAGGTAGGCTCCCGCAGGCGGCGGCGCAGATGAGCGGCGTAGCCGTGTTTGATTTATCCCATACTTTTACAGTAGCGCCTGATTGCGAAAAAAACAGGAAAACTTTTCCTTTTGGAAACATTTCGAGATCAATTCTATTTTCTTCCCCTTACCCTTCTGAATCAAGAACTGGACTGCTTGTGAATGTCCGAAAGCAGAAGCAATCATTAGCGGGGTCCGCCCTTCCCGATCCTTACAGTTCACGGCATTCCTGACCACGTCCCCGGAACCCGGAAGGAGCTCATACAAGGTCTCCAGTTGACCCGCCCAGGAGGCCTGCAGAATCTTTACGCGCAAGGGATCTAGTCCTTCCAGAGACTTCTGAATAAGCTCATTTTGAGTCCCATTATCAAGTGAAGGCTCAAATATGCTGTGAATCTCTGTGATGACTCGCGGTCTGCTATTTCTAACAGTTGACTCGCCGCTGGGGTTTAGGAAGTCCAGCTCAAATCCCCCGTCCTGCTGTAAGTTAGGTAGGTGCATAATGTAATGAACTCTTTTTCTGAGTTTAAGGCGGAACATGTACATACGTTTGTATCAAAATCAGAATCCGTTGATTCAGAGTCTCCATTTTGATGTAAAGATTCTCCAGAAGTATGTATTGCACCGGGAGCATATGAGCCGTCGTTGGAATCCCACAAGTAGTTTCTACATACAAAGAGAGCAGCAGTTGAGATATTTGTAGCAGAGCGATGAGAAATGTACCTGAGTCCAAGGAAGGTATTACAAAATATGGTCGGTCACCTGTCGTTTCTGGTGCGCCTTGGACCCTGGATCGGGGGAAACAATCGTAAGTATCCAGAATGAGTGCTCGACCTTGACACGGTGTTAAACAAGCCCGCTTCTGTGTTTGAAGTACCGTCAATTTCCGTCTGTATTTTAATTCTCGTCTTTCTACTCCCAGCTAGACCACTTAAATCCATTGAATTTTTGTATTTCAAAAGTAGATCCGAAAATGTTTCAAGTTTTTACACTTTGTGGTTAAAAATCAGAGTAATCCTTCAAAAGCTTGGCACTACGGCTGTTATTCGTACTAAGACCGATCCCAACACAAGTTATAGCTCAAGGCTTCCATAATATTACAGTATTATCCAAGTGCTGTCGTGCAGTGGTATTATTACTACTGTATGTATGTATTTACACCGCATCCGAAACTGTGGTTTCCGAATTCCTATAGTAGTTAGTAATTGGAATTTCGCTCACTAAATATTGATTCACTTTCAAAGTACCTACCTAATAATTTCCTGCAGGAAAAAATGCATTTTACCGTAAAATGAAAATTCAAAGGCGTTAATGCCGTTAATTTATGGTTAGGTTTAGCCATTTATATGCCCTATTCCTAGTATTAAGATAATTCAGTGATCCCGGATCAGATAAAGTTGCGGGTTAGAAATAGAATAGGCTCGGACAGGGGACTGGAAAAATGAGTTAAGTGGCTGAATGTTATTATTTTTCCGGGAAGTTTATTTCCCGTCCTAACGCCTAATAAACAGACAAAGCCGCTTCAACAGGGGAAGCGGAGCGGAAGTAGGAAAACGAAAACTGGTTCAACATTCCATATTTTAAATATTAATACCTGTCTGCTATAGGTATTTATATCCTGTATACTATACTTATGTAAATACTGTAGTAGCCAGTAAATTGTGGATCGTACATCTGGTTTATTTATTTAGAGCACGGAATCAGAGTAGAATTTTATGTATGCATGTGTATACTTCAGTGTTATTTTGATGGGAATAATACTTGAAATACTAATTTTTCGTTTTCCTATGCGTTATGTACAAGATTTTTGTTTTTGTTACTCCTCCAAATTGCCCTCGGACTCCTCATCAATTAATTGTACTTCCTTGCTGCCCACAGGAGCTGGAACCGGGATCGGTGGCTCAGGCGGAGTTTCATCTTCAGCTGACTTTGGCGAAGGGGAAGTGATGGGGGGGTCAGAAGGGGGCGGGCTATAGCCCTCCTCAGTAAGCTCTGAAGTGTCCAGGACGTCGGCAGGTACCTCATCCAGCGTGCTGTCGTCTTGGGACTCCTCCGGCCGCACTTTGCGCCGCTCTTTGGGCGGTCCGGCAGGGTCCAGCCAAGACTTGTCCTGTTCCCGGATGATTGGGATCAACTCGAAGTCATCAAGATCCAGTTCCCCGACAAGCTCAGACTCATCACTCCACTCCCAATCCTCCCCATCATCCTCATCTTCATAGACCAGAGACTGCCGCCCTTCACGTAGAGCCTTCTTCACTGAAATGCGCCGCTTCTTCACAGACTCACGCCGGGCCTCCTCAGCAATGGGATCCGTTGGGGTCGGATCTTGGTCTTTCTTGCTGGCGGAAGGGCTGGCGGGTTTCTGATCCGTACTTTCAGCGGTTGACTCAACGGTCTTGGGGGCCGTGCTTGTGCGGTCTGATGTGGTAGGGGTCTCCTCCTCTTCCTCTTCCTCGTCTAGAATTTAAAGTAGAAAAAGAAATTAGAAAATAAGCAAAGTTTTTGCCTTTTCACTTTCTTGGTTGTCTGTTCGTCTGTCTCTCGCTCTTCCAGCATTAACACAAGAATTAATTAAAATGATCCGATTCCTAAAGGGGCGAGATCCACCGAGCCAAGTCAATACCAAGGTCAAACTGTTTCAAGCGCCGCGTAGATTTCAAAACGGTCTTCACCAACTGACTGGCGCGGTCGCGCTCCACTCTTTGGGCATGCCTGTATACAACTATTTTTTTGATACCTTCATCCGTCTCCCCCTCTTCTTCAGTTTCTTCCTCTTCGAGGTCCTCCTTTGGCTTTCTGGGCTCCGGCCAAGTACCAGTCCTACAGTAGTGGTCCATCTCAATGGCAGCCTTCAACTTCCTCTTTAGTGGGAACTCGTCATGCCGGAACTGGCCAAATACTCGGTTGAAGTAACGCCACTCGTCCCGTCCTTTCCAGCGCTGTAAAATCTCGTCCCAGGAGTTCTTATCTACCAGCTCATCATAGAGTTGATGAAGGTGGGCCTCCTCGTCATCCTTGGGCTGATTCCAGTTAATCGTGTCCCTGGATTCTGGAGTCAGGAGCTCTTTAATGAAGAACTTGGCACTGATTTCCTAATGGAAGAATCTTGTATTAGTAACTTTGGTAACTGCATTAACTCTCCCAAGTACATTGTGACTTACTTCAGGGAGCTCGATGTCATGAGGCAGGGAGGGATAGGAGCTTCCAAAGAGACCCTCAGAGCAGCCTTCCCCTGTACTCTCAAACTGAGACTTGGAGTGAGAGGACGGGGTCATGGTAATGACCGGAACCTTTGGATTCACTCCTGGCTTCCGGAACCTGACCTCACTCCCAGTCTTTTCGCTCTTGTTATCCCCGTCCAGCATATTAGCCATACCGGGCTCGATTGATCTGGGAGAGGGCCCGGGGTCAGCCCCGATGACCGACGGAGTCTCGCTCGGAAAGGCCGACGTGCTGCTTCCATTAGACTTCCTACCTTCGGTCAAATGGAACCAGGCCGGCTTCTCTATTCCGGGCCCAAACATCGTGACCTCCTCCTTCGAGCGGTAAAAGGTTGGCAGGAAGACTGGAAGGTCCAATGCATTGAGGACTTCACCTATATATATGCCCTCCATCATAAATACGTAGCTCAACAGTCAGGAATTGCTTACAAAATGTTCGAACCTTTCTTCGTTAGCAAATTCACAAACTCATCTCGAGAAATAAATAGGTCATCCTCCTCGTTGTACATGCCGAGGCGCTGGAAGGCGTTAGTGATGTCCTGGTCTGAGATTGGGAATGTCCGGTGGTTCGCAAAGAGTACGATGAAATCTTCAAAGCTAATTTCAGTAGGTTTTTCCCCCAGCTTCATCCCCCCAAGAAACTCGGCTTCGTCCAAGATAATATCAATCTGAAGTTGAGGAAAAATGGTCCTTTACAAATAAAATAGTTGGAAGGGTAGGTATATAAGGACATCACTTTAACAATTACTATTTATATTGAAATTCGTTTCTATTTAAATTATATTACCTCCGCTTTCATTACGCAATAGATTGTGTTGTACTATTAGTCTGTTGATACACTGTAAATTATTAAGAAAAGCCAAACAAGCCCGCGCTAACGCGGAACGAATAACTACGCCTTCTAATTATTTCTAGGGTACATGGGCCATGGGTGCGTTTGTGTTAGTGGTGCCCCATGTACCCTAGAAATAATAAGAAGACGTAGTTATTCGTTTCGCGTTAGCGCGGGCTTGTTTGGCTAGTCAGAGGAAAAGTTTAAATCGTTAGTTGAACATTCGACTAATCACATGTAAGTATATCATTGCAGACAGAACATGTCAATTATTTAGAAGAGCAATATGTGCATTTTAATGTGAAGACTTCCAATTCCGTCATTCATTAACGTTAACTAAGATTTTACCCGAGTAACAGTAAGAACCCGTTAATTGTTTTATCCTTGCTGGAGACACAGAAACTGTGGGTTGTGTGGTGGAGAAGTAACGCCATACAACTAAAGGGCAAGAGTTCCTCATGTCTCACAATGTCCAGATACCCAGCAAATTGACCGGTGGCGCGAGCTTTTAAACGTTGCATTCTTACATAGGTATAGACAAATATATATATAGCCGTACATAGCGCAATTATATATAGGATAATTGGAAATGCGTTGAAGGTATAGTAATCCTTACAGTTAGCAGTTCTCCACGTAAAACTAACCTCTTTAACAAATAAATTAATAATGTCATCGCCAGTAAATTCAAACACTTAGTAATAGATTATTTAGATGAATATAAATATGTAGTAGCAGTGTAAGAAAATGTCGTTATGTGAACCTCAAATTCACTGGGGAAGAATCCGCAGGTACGAAGGACTGTTGGAATCTCCGAAATGGGTATGGTTAGGCTCATGTTTAGCATGTTCCGCTGACAGGAAGACCTCTTTAGCATAAGGTGATAGAATATGTTCTCCACATCCTCCGAAACGCTCTTGTCGGGTGGGAGCCCGGCATCAAGCAGCTGCTTGTACGGAGTAATACCAGAACCACCAGACAGAGTACACGTCTCCAAAGATCTGTTTGAAAGAAAAGTTGGAACTAATTCAAAGTCCAAATCCTCCCAAGAATTTTTCCCTTGACCCTTACTGAACGTTTGGGCGCCACATAAAAGCGCAGTTGTCCCCTTCCCCACACGTGAAGATCTCTCGCCCGGTACAACCAATTGCAGCTTCCAAAATCTAAGAATAGTTCACACCATTCGATACAAATATATTTTTACCTATAGATACAGTAGTTATACCTAGCAATAATAAATTGTGCTTCGAATAAAGCTAAAAGATAGAGTCAGAAAATTACGTTGTTGGAGTGTCCTAGGATTGCCATAAACTTGTAGGGGTTCCCATCAATTGGAGTCTTCATGAGCCCAATCTTATTTCCCAGGATCATCAGGATGAACCTTGTGCCTCTTCCTTCAGATGCTTCCGGAGAGATTGACTGTAAATATTTAGTACATCTTCTGTAGCTATACTAATTATACGCTTGAATATTTATACAGCGTATAATTTTTAACTTACAATCATTCGGTTGACCGGTGCACCATAATTTGGTCCTTGACAAGTTCGGCGAATCTTTCGAACGTTTTGGTCGAAGATTTTTATTTTATTCTAGTGAAGAAAGGTACACGGACTGCAGATTAAATATTTTGTTAAAGCCTATAAATAATGCATACGTATTCAACGTACAATGTTGTTGGCAAGCATAATCATGGGCCCGTGTTGAGGCCAGGGGCTATCGAAGACCAATGAGGTTGGGATGCAACTTTGCTCAACATAAGCAATGTTTAAAATCTTCAGGCCGCCCCCCGCAGAACTGAGTAAAAAAAGAAACAACTTGATATCCGGCAAAATTTGAAATTAAAGAAGCCCAAATAAGTCCAGATATTGGTAGGAACCTATTAACAATGTCGTATTCAACGAGGCGTCGATCTTGACCGAGTGAGAACAGTCGTTGGGCCCCAAGGTTAAAATCATGGACAAAGGACATATCAACAATGGGCCGGAAGTGAGAGCGGTGCTTTCCTTTCAGGAGCCATGTTGTCCGCCTCGTGTGAAAGTAATAGAGAGTGACTGAAAATGCGACATCCTATAGTAGTATCAGGAGAAATCAGAACGTCTAGAATGCTTAATGATTTCATTGTCCCAACGGTTGAGTGCTATTCAGACGTTTCGTTTCATACGTAGTGAGCCACAAATGCTCCGGAAGAGGCGAATACAATTTTCTGTATTCGAGCCTGGCCGGCGTCTAAAGGACTATCCATTGACTTCCAAGTATAGGCCCGGCGAAAGTACATGTGGCCACAATTTGTCCCAAAAAATGCAAAGGATCCTGAAGGAATAGATAAACTTCCGGAATTCCGACTCAGATACACGGTAGCTCGGTAACCTTACCCGACGGATGGAACTTCAAGTACGTGATCTCAATTGCCTTTTTAAACAGCTTCCCAGAGTAGAGGAGCGTCTGGGTCATGAAGTCATACATCTGAATTTCACCTTTCTTGTTAGACATCGTGACATGGGTCCTAGAAATCAGTGGTTTGTATGGGTTAGACTGATCCTTTGGAGTTTGGATACTTCCTTACGAGGAGGAATAGTATGGAATGGACTCACGTATTTGGGCAAGTATCAAGCGCTACGATTGCGCCCAGCGTTCCGTGAATCAGCTGATCCACTCTGCCCTCCGCCAAGTGGTAGTAGTAAGTGTTCCCGCCGGCGTAGCCTAAGCACGATCATAACATGAGCCTAACTTCCACAATTTCTACTGTGAAATTGACTCGGGTTATGGATCATACCAACAACCAAGTCCGGCGCAAAGAGTGGCTGTCTCTCGATCGTTGTTTGGGACGGCTGCTTGTACTTCTCACCACCGAACGTGTAATCCCGAACCACACTGATTCCATCCCGTTGGGCATGAACTCCCCCTTCCGGCTCAGCCTCATAGTGACTCTCTGTAACCATGAAATGGGGGTAAAAACGTAGGAGTAAAAAGGATAACTTTTACCGGAGATTTCAATGTTAAAATACAATCAGGTATTCAAATACTTCCAAAAGGTTTTTACTGGAAACCATACAAAGTCAAAAAAGAGCTTACGCATTTCAATTTTCCAATCCGGTTGGCTCTCCATTAAATTGAGAGCAATCGAAGTGATAGAATTCGTGTAGCCAGTCTTCGTCCAGCGGACAATCCGGAACTTTTGATCAAAGAACTTGACGTTCCCTTCATGGTCTCCCGTAAGGAAGAATCTAAAGTAAAGAGCTAATTTAGTTAATTAAACGAAATACTAACTTTCAAGTAGTCCTACTCTTTGTAAGAAGTCAAGGCAGTGAGGCCAGTGTCTCCGATCTTATAGGCCCGCTTGTATTCCTTAATGTTGTGGTCGGGATTTGGAGGGTCTTGAAGGCCCAACGGGGTCATTGTCCCAAATTCTAATACGTAACCTAGGCAAATAAACCGAAGATTCGCTTTAGCATTATCAGTAGGCCTAGGACCTTAGCCAGAGTTCGTACCCCCGCTACAAGCTGTGAGGCACCGGTCCCCAGAGCAAAAGAGTGACGTCACAAATCCTTTCATTCTTGACATGAACTTTTTCGGAGTTTTCGGCACGTGGCAAATGATTCTTGACTCGGCTTTCAACTATTTATTTCCAATTATGAAACATTGAATTGGAATGCCATATTATTTCAGGCTCTGGGTGTGCCTTACATCAATATTGTTATTTACCCAAGTGTAGAAAACGAGGCCCTTGTCCCCAGTGGACACGAAGTACTCGGGCCGCTCTTGGTAAAAAGTGATTTCTCGTTGCTTATCAACTGAAGCCGGAATTACCACGGACACTGTAACAAGAAATCATAACTAGAGTGAATGCTACAACTAACATAAAATTGGCAGAACTTATTGTAGGCCTTTTTCCCACAGCCGACCATTAGGTACCTACAACAAAACTTCAAGGGACAGTTTTAGGTGTTGGTGTATGTCTGTATAGCATATACTATGCATAGTTAGACTCGGTCGGTCCAATTTTGAGTCCAATGAGTCTTACCAATAGGCATTCCTTCAGGGATCCTCCGATGTCGGTGATGACGAACTTGGCGACTTCCGAAGAACCAAATGTTGATCACTTGCCTCTGTTCCTCAACTAGGCCCTCCTCCCTTTCATCCCTTACTTTCTCCGTCCCAATCGTCCCAATGTAGTCCTCGTTCCCAACAAAACCAAGGGCAATCACGCCTTCATCCGACACCCCAATCTTCTTCACGGGATATCCTGTACGAATGTCCCAGATGATCACAAGGGACTCCCGACCAACGTCCCCGGAAGCCAAGTACTTGTTGTCCTGATCCTTTGTTAGGCAAGTGATCTTGTTTTTCTGGAAATTAAAGCTCAATTTAATTTATCATCTTAAGGCCCTTAAAGTTTTTGAAGATTATTAATTTAAACTTGCATGTCCCTGCAGCATGCTCTGGTAATTATGGTAGTAGTCAAAGTAGACGAGAACATTGGAAGCGGCGTAGACAATGTGGCTCTTGTGGATCCCCGTCAAGTTCAAAACCGGAATATGATCAGTTCTCCCGTATACTCGGCCCAATTTCTGAACAAAGTCAATGGATTTCGAATTAATTGGTGATAGTTTAATTGGAATCCATTGGTATAAGTATATGGCTAAGTTACTGTTGGATTACATTAAGACAGCTTTGGCTTGTTTTGGACTACAAGGTTTTGGTTTGTGCATGAAGAGCTATGTATTTCTTTCGATATTAAAAATATAAGAGGCGTTCATAAAAAAGTCCGTTTGGCTTACGAGAGGAGCATAGTTGAGCCCGCCCATTCCCAGCGTGGTCGAGCTCGTGCTTCGAAGGATTGACTGATTTTCTGGGAGACTCGTTTGTGACTTTAGTGGGAACTCCCGGTCACTGATCCCTGAAGCCCTTCTTGGGAGGAAGGTGCTCTCAGTAAGGATTTGGATGGTCACAGGGTCAGGCCCTTGATATCCGCGCGGGTCACCAAAGGGCGGCGCTGCTTTAAGTTCCGCGTCAAACTCAGCTTTCCCTCCCTTAGATTTCTTTCTCTTGGACTTCTTAACTGCAAAGTCGGATTCTTTCCTTCCGGCCATGCCTTGCGGCAGCAGGTGCTTGTACGTCAGCATCCTCAACCGTCTCGATTGTTAGTCTTGTCAAAGATAAAAGTTTTTTAATAACTTTGTACAACTGCAGAAGTATTTCAAACGTAAATCTGGCCAACAAATTATTCTTTGACAGTGATTTCCAACTTAAGGAGCTAGAACTTAGTCGAAGCTACTAAATTAAATGCGCAGCTCACTTTAACAACAAGGATAGAAGTAATATTACTCCGGAAAATACACCAACACGTACACAGTTCCAGGCTTCAATCAGTTTGGTTTAAGTGATAACTTAATACAGGAATATATGAGGTGGGGAAATATTTAAATATAATGATTACCAAATGAGAGTATTAAAACAAGGGTTTCGATCAAACGCTTTCTCAGGCGTTGACACAGCAACGGATATTGATTCGATCCCAATCCCAATTCGTTACTCTCTGCCTCTTTAACTGGACGGGTTCATTTAAACAATGTTCAGGTGGTTAAGATCTGTAAGTATGCCAAGTTTTTCCCAAATCCATCGGAGGTTATATGACATTTGTACAAAGAAAATGTTCACTTTATTGCACGTCCTTAGCCTATCAAGTTTAATTCCTGCCTGCAGACGCAGACAGCGGAAGATGGTTACATATTTTACTGAATTGTTTATTCCTCAGTTTGGCAAGGGGTGAGATTTTTCTACTGCAAATATTCCTTCGTTCCTGAGTCGGTTGAGCATTGGCCTGTATATGTCTGGTGTGAAGGGGTAAACCATACCCTTTGCCTGGATTTCACCTAATTAATTTAAAGGGACAACCAATTGTAACAGAGTCATCTAAATATGTACGACTGCTCGTAAGAGTTTATAAAGGTACAGACTTACCATCTAGAATCATTTTCGTTGCAATCGCCGCTGGATATCCGACAGTCTTCGACATTGCCGAGTATCCGTCCTCATTGTTGTCCCCGTAGGAGACAAAATTAATTCCGCGGAACTCTCTCTTCCCGTCAGCCCAACGAGCAATAACCTCATGACGGAGTACAACAAGATCCCGTTCACCCTTCTCTAAATATTGTTAACAAAACATACAAGTTAAGATAGTTACACCGTTTTTTGATTCTTGATTAGTTTTTGATCTGATCAGTATTCATAATACCAAAGGCTAGTTTTTTGGAGAGGAAGTGAGATAGCGTGTCTAGTGGGGAGTTTCGTTTGAAAACAGGGACTTCATCCAGAAGGCCCAGCCCTTCAATAGCCTCAACTTGGTCGCTGTCCCCGTCAAACTCCTTTAGAATCAGATTCTTTAAATTATCGTAGAAGATGTTGGTGTCCACTTGTCCTAGCATGTGACATATCAGCTGCCTCTGTTGGGGCAGAAATTACATGCATTTAACTAATTTTCCAGCCAATCATCAATGTAACGAGTGTAGAGGGTTTGATGCATTTAATTTACCCAGTTCATGTCAGGACCCTTCGGATGGAGAATAGGGTGGGGATTCTGATCAATCAAATGAAGCTTGTGAAGAGCTTTCATAGCTGTAGTGAATCCTTCGAATCTGAGCGTTCCTCGAAGGATTGTGGAAGCCTCAGGAATCCCGTAGAGCTTCTTGTACATCACACTATCACGATTAGCAAAACCTTCAAGCCGGAATCCAGGTAGGAATGTCTTTGGCTGAACTGTGTCCAGGAGTCGTCCTCCGGACTGGACTTCGATGACCTGCATTCCATTAATTGTAAAATGTGGGCTTCAGAACTTTCAGATGCTTCAACATGAAATACTCACTTCGTTGTTCAATAAATACTTGGCACTCCCTAGCGTATTGAGTAGAACCCCACGGGGACTCCATGAGAACTTGTAGCGGAGCGGGTTATCGGAGCACTCTGGGGCCGGGAGCCCGCCGCAGAACGAAACGAAAGACTCAACTTTCCCGCCGTGTGAATGAATCTCATCGAAACACTCCATGGCCAGGAGATGATCTATGCCAGGATCCAGCCCTACTTCGTTCACAATCGTCACGCCGGCTGCGACGGCGGACTCGTTTAATTTTAGCATTTCAGGAGAACAGTAGCTGGCAGTCACCATGTTCACTTGATGCTTAATACATTCTTCTGCAATCTGCAAACAGGAAGAAAAGTGACAGTAATTTTTGGATTTCAATTAGTCGCCTTAAAAGTTTGGAACGGAAAAGTGGGACAATTATACAGTATAAATTCATTGCATTGTGTGTGCAAACTGCCAACTAATCTTTTCGAGGAAAAATTCTAAAAATCAGCAAATAAAAACTTTTGAATATTCCCGTCAAATCTGTACGTTCGTCAACATAAGTTTAAATTGATTTGGCAATCTTAATCCCTCCTTCGTACCTTTGCATGAAGACCATAAGGCAGGAGTGACACAACAACGTCTGAGGTCCTAATAAGATTGCTGAGCAGGTCAGGTCGTCCATTGACGTCAAGCAGGACAGACTCAACGCCCGAAAATTTCCCTGCCAAGGCATCGGCCTCATCCTTCAATGCAGAGGCTAATTGAATAAAGAGTTTTAACTGGTAGTCACCGTATTAACGAGCCGGACAAATGAAACATACACGAATTACGCTTAATTAAAAAGGGAGAGGAGTTGAATTTTTGCTATTTTTACAGCACTCGCTTGTTTCCTGTTGAGATTCGATTACCAATACGCCGCTGACATTCGGAATCGCGACCAGACACGGTTGAAAGGACAGCTTATGGCCGGCGAAATCGGTTAACCTCCGAAAGGCAATATAGGATATATAAAATACAAAACACCATTTTCTAAATGGACTTACCGACAGTCACCGTCAGATTTGACTCTCGATTTAAGTATTCCACCAAGGGAGCACTGACATAGCCAGCACCCAGTACAAGAGCATTTTTACTGACCACGTCCGTCGTGGCCACCTTATGACGTGACCTATGCATAATGTGGAAAAAAATGATTCTAAGAAAGCTTTCCTGTTGTATATTTCCGATTAAACTGGTACACGAGCTAACCTATTTGAAAGTCGGAGGTCTGAGATGTACTCAAAATTTGGAGTCAGCTTTCCGTTACTTGTGATAATGGCCTGGATAGATAATGTGGAGTAGAGTGGAGGCCTAAGGTCAAATAATTAAGATAGTCGTTCATATGTGTATATTCCTTACGTCATGTACAGCTGTTGGGAAGTCTTGCTCCTCCAGCGGCTTCCTGGCATCCGACTGGAGTATGTCAGGTACATAGGGCAACAAGAGCTCCCCAAAGAAGTCCGTTGACTCCCGTGGTAGCTGAGTTGGCATGTTGTCAATGGAGCAGACCAATACTCCGGGACCCTTAAAACTAGTAATATCCTTATTCCGGTCAGCATCGTAGAGGCAGAACGGGTTATCAATGGTTGTACACTCGTTCATGAACTCAATGGAGCCCCCAGGATCGGCAGAAATGTCACAGATTGCAAGCATTCGGTGCGGGAGAGCCGGGGACCCAACCGTTGCCGGGAGCCATGGCGTAGAGGCCGGCTGGAGTAAATACTTTGCGTCTGGGATCGTCAGGAGTTTCGGGGAATTGACGGCCCAGTAGATCCCATTGATAATGACCGAGGCGAACGGAGCAATTTTCTTGGAGAAAGTTGAAAGGTAATTGGCAGGATTCTGCTCGTAGTCCGCAGCATTGTACTTTCCGGTTTCCTTATGAATGAGGTGATCGTGTCGGGAGACTTCGCAGGCGTATACTTTATTCATGGCTGATGGGAAAATCCACGGATTCTAATATTGGAAATTATGGAATAGCTATAGCCTGCATCCCTTCTCAACTTACTTCCGTGCTCAGCCACTTTGTGAAGCATGTCTGGCGAAACGTATTCAAATGGAAGTTCCTGAAATACTTCTTGAGCCCCTTGACTCACATTCCCGGAGCCTATGAACGAAGTGCATTCATATTACGTAATTGACCATGGAACCTCAAATCAGCATTAGGTACTATAGCTCCTTGCCTGTGAAAACAAAGGTGAGGGGCCCAATTGATTTGGGCATCATTCCTAAGGCAATCTCGTAGCCGGCATCACGAATGGCTTGTCTCGCCATTCCCGATGACCGGTAGTTATGGGCTGGACCAATGTGCTAGAATACAAATATTGTAAAAATACAAGTAGTACTCATTGGCTTATTTTGAGCTTAGTGCTAGTTTCCAGGGTTTACCATGAACGGTGTGTGGTGTCCGAGAGCAAGTAGCCGGAGCCCTAGCCCATGAAGCACGTTGACCATTCCCGCGACTCCAGCATATTTCCCAAAGGCAACAACCCGCTGCCCGTTATCTTCTACCATACGCTCGTAGTCGAGGAGCCTAATGTTCTTTGAATTAAATACATGGGGATGTAAGTAAGTGGCCTGGATTTGGATTAGGCGTACTGGGCTACTTTTTCTAGGATGGCGTCCAACATGGGCATATTCGTTTCCTGGGCCTTGATCGTATGGGAGAAGAAGCAGTAGGTCTTTTCCGGGATGAGGGAGTCGATGGGGACCTGCTTGACCCCGAAGATGACGTCGGCATCTGAAATGTTCTCCACAATGGTTGCCCCAGCATTTGCGTAGGACTGCATGGGATAGGCCCTTCGATTGGAAGGTTGGACCAGGACCCGGCAGCCCGCCCGCACCAATTTTTTAACGTGTATTGGGGCGAGGGCGGCTCTTCTTTCCCATACTGACTGCTCTTCACGGCGGATCCCCACCGTCTTCCCGCGGATGTCCTTCTTAAACTAATCATCATGGAGTAAATTATTTACAATTCGGTTTCTATTTTTATTACACAATAAATCCCATTTTCCGGTAATAAGATCTATATTTTTGCCAGCACGAAATTAACCCGTTTGTAAACTCACCCGAAGGGAATAATTTCTTGCCCCATGACTCGGGCTCAGACGCTCCAGCACTCTTGGATGAAATTGTTCATTTCGGAGTGCACCTACGACTCGTAGCATCCGGAATTTTAGTCGGTTTACTAGTCCAAGAAAAGACCTAAACTGGGGAAGAGGGTGCATAAGCCGCCTGGACAGCAATTAGATACTGAGTCAGCACACTAATTTGCTCGCAAAGTATTACTAGTAGTGCGTGGTGGAGCCGCGGGGAAAGTACATACTAACTGCTCCTTGATATACATAAACCATCAACGTCTGGTCAGCATAAGGGAATCTCTAATAATTTCACAACTCTTCCACATCTTCTTATCTCCTCTGAATATATTTCATAGCGAAAGATGAGATTAAAACTCATCTTGTACGTGTAACATTGAAGATCATCTAATAATATACGTATATCTATATATAT
>JAQFZY010000413.1:0-29114 GCA_034696285.1 Hypogastrura burkilli
AACCCTAACCTAACCCAACCTAACTGCAGACACCTGGCAACACCGATGAGGCAAGAAAGTGAGGCAACAACAGAGTGCGGCAACAAAGTACCACTAAACCCGAGTCCAACCGGTCCCCGCGGCACCTAAATAGTTCCGCAGGTGAAGTTTTCGGTTTGGTCGGGCTGGATTTTAACTCGCATTTTCTAAATTTAGTCTCTAACGATGCATTGCAAAATCTTCTAAAAAAATCCGTGGGAAATTTGATTTTATAAAACTGGTGGCTGGTTATCATAAAAAAACGATTTAAGTACAAGTTTATGAAAAATTGCTATTATGGTATGATTAGGGCTCAATTGTCACTTTTTCTAGTGTTAAAAGTATTATATCGTCAAGTTTACTAATATGATGGACCTAATTAGGTCCCCGACCATAGGGCTTTTGCCGGGGGACCTAATTTGCTCCCTCTACAGGGGACCTATTTAGGTCCCATGGACTGGACTGTAATCGTAATTTAATTTGTAGTAATGCATTGTGAATTGTGTATAAAATGTGGAAGAATTACGTGTCCGCATGTGACACAACACGCAAGTTACACAAGTCTAATGAAATATTTTGTTGTACTATTTTAGGTACTCCCGGAACGGGTAAGTCGAGCCTGTGTCAGGAAGTCTGTGAAAGGACGGAATTGGACTGGGTTGAGGTTGGGTCAATTGCCAAGGAGCAGAAGCTCTTTGAGGGCTACGACTCCGCCTACGGCTGTCATGTTCTTAATGAAGAAAAAGTAAGCTGAACTCTCACATTGTATTTACCATTTAAGATGGAATTATGAGCATTGAACTGAATCCGTAAACTGGTTTTGTAGCTCCTGGACGAGATAGAGGACCAGATGGAGTCGGACCAGGGCGGGAAAGTTGTAGACTACCACGGGTGTGACTTCTTCCCACAGAAGTGGTTTGATATTGTCTTTGTGCTCCGGACAGACAATACTGTCCTCTATGACCGCCTCGTCCAACGGTAAGACTAAGAGAAGAGATACTCTATCGGTTAAGCGTAATGCGTAATGTGGAATCAACCATCAAGCTCATGATATGACATGCAGGGGCTACTCCGGGAAGAAACTCGAGGACAATGTCCAGTGTGAGATCTTCCAGACGATCCTGGACGAGGCCAAGGAGTCGTATCCCCCACAGATTGTCTACGAGCTGCCCTCCAATACTCCGGTTGACATGGAGTCCAACCTGGGCAGAATCACGGCCTGGATCGAGCAGTACAAACAAGACTCCAGTATGGCAAGTACTGCCAGGTCATCGTAACATATTTTTACGTGCTAGCTTCGCATATGTATTGCATAATGGAAGTGTAAGACATTATACAGAATCCCATAACTAAAATTACAGATACAGTAATACATACATAGTAACTACTGTACGATAGGAATAAACCAAGGTTTCGCTGAAGTTCTCAAGCTATCTTTATTTAGATTAAGAGGGCAGAACCATTTCAGCCGATTCAGGCCCTTCGGTCGTAAGTGTAAATTCATAAGTTCGATATTTTTTGGATTTGGATAAGATTTAAAACTGGGAGTCGTTAGTCGGGGGATAACAATAAGATTGATTGGCTAGCTAGCATAGCTTAGCGCTGTCATTAAAACAAATGGAAGGCATGACTACCAGCCTAGAGCCAACTCATGATTTAAGCGGCTAAATACTTCTACCCTTAGCTTATTTACTTTTCAGGTAAATCCGCTCCTCAAGCAGGTTATTGAGCTCAACAAAAATATACTTAGTTTGTATGGCTCCTCCTTTGGCCATCCATAATTCATAGTTTATACATACACTTGTAAAAACTTAACCGCAGTTAGCGTAGTTAGGGACTTCCTACAACCCTCCGACTCTAACCTAAACACAAACACAAAAGTGATGCACTTATTAGCCTAGCTATATAATATCTAATGTACAGTGAACTGACGATTTTCACAGGCATTTTCTCATGATGAGAAGCAAAGGGAAAGTCTGATCTTGATAGAATAAGAATCTTGAGTTTTGAAAAGTTGTGGACGTTTTGGACTTAGAGATGAACCTTTACTCTGTCTTCTGCTGACAGTAGAGCTCCTTGAGTGACTTGAGCTCGTCTATAAGGGCCTTGTTCTGATTCTCGAGGACTGCGACCCGGTTCTCAAGGCATTTGATGTACTCCTTCTTCTTCCGCCGACACTCCCGGGCCGCCTCCCGGTTCTTGAGGAGCCGGATCTCCCGCTTCCGGGTCTGCTCCTCGGGCGGATGATGACCTGAGCCCCCGTGCACGACCACGGAGGGGGAGCTCGAGGCGGAGGAGACTGGACGAATCGTGTAGGCCTGGAGGTCACTCCCAACTAGAGACACAGGTCACAGGTCAAATACCTCAACTCAAAGCCAAGGTCCACCCCTCCTCTACTCACCTGGGACAAAGAACTGCTGACCGTCCTGGGCCTGGGCATACTGGACAATCGTCCCGCCGCCCGTCCCCGCATTGGTCATGGTGATGGTCTGGAGGGCCGTGGCGGACCCGCCGTCGCCCGTCGTCCCGCCGCTGAGCCCCAGGTTGGTGTTGAGGACCTTGACTACGGAGCCCGGATATGAGCCGCCGCCTAGCACAAGGCTCCCGCCCGAGGAACGGTCCAGAGGGTCCTGGCTCGACTCTGACGTCCCTGTAGAGTCCCCTTTGTCACCTGCAAGTTCACAAGATACGGGGTTAGGTCATATATAGTGTTCCGAAATTCCCACTTTTTTTAGAATTTCACAGGGCACTGGGAAATACTGGTAAATACCGGGAAACACTGGGAAAATCCCAAAATTTGGTGAAAAATATTAAAATGAAGTTTAAATGTTTCTATTTTGACAATGTATTTTATTTCACCAATAGCCTCCTGCAGCCTTGTCAGACTGCAGCTGAAATGAATAGTATAATATAAGTATTAAAACCTGTGTTCAATGTCTGGAAATATAAATATTACTTACGATGTAATAGCTACAGTACTTTTAACATTTCACAGGCAATTTCCTCCATATGTACTACCAAATTTTGGGCTCCTCTGAATATTGCCAGACTATTTACTGTTTCCGTGATACTATCAGAGCAAACGACTTCTACTTCAGCAATGTCGATATAAATAGTTGGTTCTATTCGTATATATAAGTAAATCATAAAGTATTCCAGGTTGCTACTCCATCTTGTTTAACCGATAACTGAGAATAAGATGTAATGTCACCCTCTGCTGGTTGCTGTTGTTGGGCGTGTAATGATGTCGTCATTGAAGGAGAGCAAGAATGGGTAGAACTTTCTGGGTCCATGTTGGTCCTTATGGCTTCACTTTTGATTCCGTAATCCATAACTAACTTCTGAGGTAACTTTTATGTCGAAGGTTACATTGAGATGATTAGTCAGTCAGTCAGTCAATTCACAACGCATAAAGCTGCACTAAATACTACCAAATTATGGTCTCTTTCTAGGTCTTATTTTGATTAGTATAAGAGACCAGAGCAGTGCGATGTCGAAGAAACGTTTACACAAAGCCGCTACTACAACAGTAGAATGAAAATGAACGTGCATAGCCAAACATAGCATACGATCACTATCACTCTCTACTTTATGTATATACCTATGTATATTATATAGTAACAGGCAGGCTGTAATCTGATATGCTTATAGTAGGTACTGCTGCGCATGCTCAGGAGTATTTCCCATTTCCCACTTTACACCCTATTTCCCAGGACGGTATTTACCGGTATTTGACGAAGTATTTCCCACCTGGTAAACACCACGTCGGAAGACTGGTCATGTCAGATAATGCAACGCTTACCCGTGATTTCTGACCCGCCCAAATCGTTCAGTATTTTCCTGTATGAGGGTCGGCGCGTTAGTATTTCCCGCCTCCGGCTCCTCTCTCCGCCGCCTCGACCTGAGCCTGGCTGGTCCACACCGTCGTTGGACAGGCTCTCGTCACTATGGGGATGCTGGTGATGGACGGCAACGGCCTGGATAGCACCGCCCGTCGTCTGAATCACGCTCGAATTCGGCTTCGTCACAAGGATCACGTTCCCTTTGGAGAGGGATGCACTCTGGATCACTGAGGAGGGGGACTGGATCACCGACTATAAGAATCCACCACAAAATTCATCAGTTTCCCAAATAAGTAGACGAGGAATTTAAAATAAGAAACTGTAATAAAAAAAAGAGAGGAAGACACTGACCAGAACCAAAAGTCAGAATCAGAACTGAGAGCGTGCATGCAGAATAATAATGGAGGTGCAACAGAGCAATGGAGAGAAAATATAAACAACGAGGCTGAGGAAATCGAGCGGGAAGATCCTGAAAAGCGTCGGAGACAAATGCCTACTTCGTAAGGTGAGACTATGACTCTATTATGTATTGAGTGATTGAGGTTGAGACCTGAAATGAGCCTAATTAAGTTTGGCAGTCTCCATTCCTGTCCAACAAATGACGTGCGTAATGTGGGAGAGATACGGCCTCTTGACGTCATCACATTCGTCTCTGCCATTTAACGACTCTATTCAATGTATTACATGTATTGTATTTACTTCTCAATAAAAAGACTGGAAACTCTATACTTACTACTCTTACTATTTACGTTTCTTCAACACAATACGGATCAACTTTCCTCATTTTACTGCCAATGGCTTGTGGCTGGGCTTCCGTATATTCGTTGAGCTTCCAAGCTCGCTCTACTACAATTCAGCGGGGTCAAGAATCAAGCCAGAAGAGCAAAAAATAGAACACCGCCGTGGGCGGGAAATCAGAAAACCAAAAAGTAGCACAAAAAATTGAATTAAAAATTGAAGGGAAAGAAAAACGTTGGTTTCTATAGTTGGGTTTTCGGAATCTGTTTGACCTGTGGTAGGGAGACCTGCACAATGCTCAGCCCTGATGCTTTGGCCATGGTCGTGATGGTGGTTGGGCGGAGTAGTACCGGTGGCTGAGGGAGGATTCCGCCGCCGGAGCCGTAGGAGGTCAGCGGGCTCACTGACGAGTTATTGTTCAGATTGAGGAGGGTGAACGGCTTTGGGACACTCTGGCGACTACTAATGTTCGACACTGACACGGGCAGACTGCTGCTATACTTATGACTGTCACCGGTCGGGGATGACCCGTCTAGGCGTGAGTGCTCAACTTCGGGCTTCACGTCCGGCACAAGCACTTCCATTTAGGAGGGCCAGGCTGAGGCTGATTCGGGCCAAGCTAACGACTCCTTCTGCAACAACAACAACAGTACCAAAGGTCAGCATGGCTACAATACTAAACCCAATTGCCAGACTCTTTGAGGCTACACGTCAGGCCCAAAACAAAACAATGGGTATGGGGATGGGGCTGACTAATCTGGAGGCTGACGTAAGGCCACGGAAGGACCAGTATGGTAAATGGAGTGATGACATGGGCATGGGCTGGCTTTGGCTCACCTTATCAGAGCCTGATCCTCCAGTCTTTGCGAAATCAAATCAGACATTGTGGCTTGAGGCTGATACTACATACATAAAATGGCAAGCCTATTTCTTTAATCTCCAGCTATATCTGTGTGACCAAATTTCTATGCACTTGAGAATGACGCCGGTACATTGTACACCTTGTTTATGATAAGTTGTTCCAACTATGTACAAGTACTTGTGCCTATGCCTCTGATTTGTGATCATTGATCATGAAATGAGATCTTGAATCTACTCCACCTGAGCTTGAGCCTAAAGCTTTTTAATAGCGTTTTGATATGACTCACCTCTTCCCTCTTCCCCTTCTGGGCGAGACATTGCAGAATTCCCCTGCAAAACGAGCCTAGGTATTCTTTAAGTGAATGTGACTAGGAGGTTCGAAGCATTTAAGTTTAAGTGACTAACTGATAGGCAGGAGGCAGGAAGAGGCTAGCGGAATTATACGAATGGGACTGACGTCATCAGTTTACAGGGGAATCGCCCTTTCTTTGGGCCATTTATTGCTTCTGGAATTAATTGTGGATATGGATATGCGATAATGTAAGTGAGAAGCCATCAGTACATGAAACTAATGAAAATGTGTCCAGAAGGAATTCTGGCTTACTTTTACACATTTACATAGCTACTAGCTACACTTCTAACCTATGTACCTACAGCTATAGGTACAGTTAAATGATCCCAAATCCAGGTTCAGATCCAAAATGAAGAATTCTGCCGTACTATTTATTTATCGGACGGTTCCCATATTTGTATTTTGCATACAATGTACGAATCCCTTCCACCGGCAGTCGGCATTGTTATATTATGCAGCTGTGCTCTGTGCTATATTGGCCATGGGCCATGTCATAATATTTTGATTTGCAATTTGCAACGTGTCAGTACCGCAAGTTGACATGGCTAATACTTCTGAAAGGTAGGTGTAATTTATTCTACTGGCCCTGGCACTACTGGAAGTGTTGCCACATTCGTGAAATTACGGAGTTAGCATCTAAAACTTAAAGTTGCATAAGATTCATAGCATCATCTTACATGTGCATATCTTCCTACATCATGGTACGAAACATTGTTCGAATTAATTCCCCAGCGTAAAGTAGTGCATACAATTGTATTCCTATTAATAAGCTCCGGTTAATACATAATGGGACTGGGAACAAAGGTGCAGTTAGTTTTAATTAGCTGTTTCTTCAGTTATCTAATAAGCCTACTCCAGTTATAAGCAGCCATCAACATTAGTACCCGGTACCAGCTCAAAACTCAGGTTCACCTTATTTCTTCAATTATTTGAAGTAATACCTATACAAGTAAACTATTCCTGATTCCCGGACACCGGAAATCCATCGTGGTTTGGTTGGTGAAACACGAAATGACAAGTTGTCGGAAATGTTAATATTCTTACGTATTATTCCGATATTCATATTAGTACGTATGGATCTATACGTCTACTCGTATACTACCCAATACCCAAGCATGTTGCCAAACAATAGTTGTTGGTAACATCTAACTACCAGAGCCAGACATAGTCCGAAATCTAAAGATGAACATTGAACACTGCCAATAACAAGATCCTATCATTAAGTCCAATTTGAAACTGTTAATCTTAATCGTTAGTCCATAGTTATAGTCCATAGTTATGGTATGACCTATGCCTATATGATCACTTGATATGACCACCGCTTATATACCTTATTATTTAAGATTTGAAAGTTCACGAAGTCATACGTAGAGCTTGTGCTCCCGTTCCCGTTTACCGGGTGCCGAAGAACTTAACCTTGACACGCAGGCAGAAGGTCAGCCGGGTAGTGGACCAGACCCACGTGTCACTCATAAATCATCCTGTGACGAGGTCTGCCTATCCCCTCGTACAATGTTCCTAATTCTTTGAGCCGTCGTGATCAAAGACGAGCTCTTATGGCGAGCATGAGGAGAGATGAGAATGTAGAACTTACATTTTCCTCTTCTGTTGGTGCTCTTCAATGGTAGAGGATGGATGAAAAAAGAGGTGCTACGTCGAGGGTTCCCTTTGGTTCCTTTCCTATCGTCGTCGTCGTCACCGTCGTCACTAGGCCCAGCTCCAATGGCAGAGTGATTCGTAAAACGCGTCGTCGTTTTCACTCTCGTCCTCACTCTCGACTATATCCAGACTATTATAGTCAACCTGCCTTCGTCACTCTGACAGACGTCCCAGTCTCCGCCCACCCGGTTCCGCCAGCCAATTCCGACTCTGCCTCACTCGGATGACGCACTTCACAAGACTCGCTCTCCAAGGTCGACTCGTGACGAGGATGACGAGGCAGGCAGGAAAAGATATACGGGAGACATGGACAGGGTCGGAAGGCCACATTAGGTACCACACAAACCCGCCATATTTCAAACTCCAATCCTAATACATGGAGCATGTCTTCACCCATCAATGATAAGGACGGCGACGACGACGTGACGCATGCCTTCACCCGTCACATTATGATTCAATCTGTAAGACGACAGTTGGCTCGTATCTTCACTTGGTCCGGTTTAGTACGTACTTAATTCTAGCTTTTTAAATACATATTCATGCGTACGAGAAAAATTTACTCCAGACCTGTTTAAGGGAGTATTTTTATCAGAATCTACCGGTGGTGTCAGTTTGAAACCTCATTAATAAATACTAGCGGGCCCGGTACCGGAAATTCTGGTGCGCGGAAGACCACAGCTCTGGTGCTTAACATTGGATTTCATAACTTACGATCACATTTTATAGGCATTTCCATCGTACCTGGGAGTATAACATTGAAACTCATCATGCAGGTATTACGCACACCTACGCCATCTCTATGTGACTTTGTTAAAAAGCCGAAAAAGCTAGATTTTTCATTACTCCGCCCCGTTTCTGTTACTAGCCAATTACAGAACGAATAAAGCGGTCCGACGTCGGGTGGTTAAACGTGTATAAAATAGAGGATAAGTCCTATTACAAGAATTATTTATTCCAACGGACTCATAATGTCGAAAATGTATATCTTTCCAGCCATATATTTTTTTAATCGAAAGATTTATCTATCTATTGGTCTATAAGTTGTTTAGTTGCGTTCATACGTTCTTCGACAGGTATTTTTTTCTATCTTAAGCAAGGAGCCCGGATAGTGAAAGTGTTCATAATTTTGAACCAAAAATAATTGTTGACAACGACACCTTGTCTAAAACTAGAGGAAGTAATACTGCGCTTCTCAACACACTATTATGCAACTTCATTATTATATCTAACAGAAAAGACAAGGCTGTGAACTGAGTTTGAGCCAAGACGCCCCTGTGTCATTCTCCTGTGTTAGGCCCCTGCCCTGCCTAGAATTACTTTTACGTAATACAACATTGGGCATGTAATTCCACTCTTCTGTACGGATTCGAGGTTCTCATAATATTATACATAAATATGTATAGTATAGAGATTAGAGATATGAAAAATCAAGGAAGAAGTTCTGTGTATTCTGTGCATGAATTTAAAAAATACCATGGAAATTGGCATTAAGGCATAAATCACAATCCCAATGTAAATTAACATTTTATTACGTGCAAGTCCGCTCTTAACAACTGCTATAAAGTTAAATATCAGGAAAATATTTACGAATATTATTTTAATGTTAATGGGAATATTTTATGGATATGCGTGCAATAGTAAACCATTTGGTCGCACAGTTTCAAAATTGTAGAACCTCCTTATGCTTTTTCCCTTGAATTTGCTCGCACCTCAGTCTAATATATTCTTAGTGATGGAAATAATGCGCCATAATCATGCAAATAATACTGAATTAATGAATAAATGATCAAGCATATCTGTATCCGCCCACTTCGACCATTTCATTTTACTTAATTCTTTTCTTTTTACAGGGTTTTAATTTGAGTGAACTTAGGTGGAAAAGGCAGCTTTGCATTGTCTCAAATGTTGGGCTGGCGTTGACGGCTTAAAAGCATGACTACGTCGGGATCACATATAATGTAGATTTTGAAGCAGACATATTGCTCCGGATTATTGTTTGGGTTTGTGAAGTCTTTGAACTTTGAATAAGTTAAGTTTCATAAATCATAACTAGCCGTTACCTACAGTTTACTCAGTTTAACAGTAGAATTAGACACAATACTATCTGTTCCTCCTCCTAGTAGTGATGAATAGCACACTGAAGTTGTCTAAGCCTAAGGACTCTAGTATTTACGAAGACTTCTCGACCTTCCGACAGATTTCGTCCGTGAACTCGGAGCACTTTGCCTTCCCGCCCAAGTCACCGGTCAGGAGTTTCCCTTCCTTGATCGTGTCGAAGCAAGCCTTCTCGATAATCCCCGCGTGCTTCGGGAGCTCCATGTATCTGTGCCAAGGGAAATACTCCATATTAATACGAAATGACCTCACTAGTATACAGCCAACTCACCTCAACATCATGACTGCAGACAGGAGGAGGGCAGTTGGGTTTGCCTTGTCTTGTCCAGCAATGTCAGGGGCTGTCCCGTGAACCTAGAAGTCCAATCAATAAGAGATCAGAGGTCAGGGTCAAATACTGTTATCACTCCTGCCTGAGCTTACCGACTCAAATATAGCACCATTGAGCCCAATGTTCCCAGAGGGCGTGAGCCCTAGCCCACCGACCAGTCCCGCGCATAAATCCGACAGAATGTCACCATAGAGATTGGGCATACAGAGGACGTCGTATTGGGAAGGGTCCTGGACCATCGTTAGGCAGACCGTGTCCAAATACTTTTCCTCAAACTTAATTTCGGGCGTCTTTTTGGCCGCCTCCCGACAACAACGAAGGAAGAGCCCGTCCGACATTCGCCTGGAAAGGTCAAAGTCAAGGAGTCAGCCAAACTGCTGTCAAATATTATTTGACCTCTGTGCCACTTACATGATGTTTGCCTTGTGAACGACCGTGACTTTTGACCTCCCATTGGCCTTAGCATAGCTAAACGCAAACTCGGCGACCCGCCTTGAGGCCTCCTCTGTGATGAGTTTGATGGACTGGACGACGCCGGGCACGATCTCGTGCTCGATCCCCGAATACTCTCCTTCCGTGTTCTCTCGGATAGTCACGACGTCGACGTCATTGTAGAGCGTCTCGTAGCCTTCCATTGAGCGACAGGGTCGGACGTTGGCATACAAGTTGAACTCTCTATGAAATGGGATAAGGAGGGTCAATGGTCAATTCATAGCCAGGTGCCAGTTCAAACCCGGCCTGTTCTTACTCTTACTTACTTTCTAAGGGCAAGGTTGAGTGAGCGATGCCCTTTCCCGATTGGGGTCATGAGGGGCCCCTTCAGCCCAATCGTGTTCTTGTTCACAGAGTCAATGGCGGATTGAGGGATACCAAACTTCCCATCCGGGCCACGAACCGGCGTCACGTCAACGGACTCCCACTGAATTGGAACCTAGGACCAAAAAGAACACTAAGTTACCAAAACAGACAAAGGAATGAAAACGAGTGTTACAGTAACCAATTGAGCCAGTTTTCCCTACCTGAGCAGCTGCAAAAATCTTTTGAACGGAGGCCGAGATCTCAGGCCCAATCCCGTCCCCGGGAATTAGCGTCACGGTCTTAGTCGAAGCAAACCGAACGCTGTTAACCGCGTGCCCATGTCCACCAAACTAAATTGAATAGAAAGAATAAAAATGCATTCAGAAAAAGCGGGTTACCATGAACTTAGTGTGCACTGGAAAGATGGAAACAAGAAACAATCAACGATCAATCCCAGGTCACAGGTAATTATTGCTTCCCGTTCCAGGTCCTCCGTGATAATTTTCTTGAATTCAGTTTAACGACTTTAATTTAATCGAGGACCTTCGCGGACGCAGAAATTGGACATGGATTGTTTGTTTCTTGTTTCTATCTCTTTCCAGTGCACATTTAAAGGATGAGTGTACCCTACGAAAAACTGTTCAACTCTGTTTATAAAATTACAACCTAACTCTTGATGTGTGTAAGTTTATGTAAGTTAGGTTAGGTTACAACGTTCGAATGTTGTAATTCGCTACAGCTAACCAATCGTACGGCGCGGAGGGATAGGGATAGGTTAGCTTTATAGTGATTACGATTCGACGACACAGATTACACTGTAGATCTCGAAAGGTACACTCATCCGAAGTCTAACCCATTTAAGTTCAAGGTTCTCCCCAGGTACAGGGTCAACCTAACCTCGATTGTTTGAATTTTGAATTTGTGACTCCTAAATTATGTTGGCAGACACAAATAGCAATTTTATGATTCGGATATGATTAGTAGTTAGTTAGTGATATGTCTCACCAAAGCCCGTCTGAAGACAGCAGTCACGACCATTTTGACTTTCTGATTGCGGTTAAAGTTGAAGTTCAAGTTCACGAAACAAAAAAAGAGGTTAGGAAAGGAAACAGAGAGGAGACTGAAGACTGAATAAATGACTAGAGTTCACAATGTTGGGGTCACGGAGGGGTCAAGCCTGTTGTATAGTGTATAGTGTATAAGAGCATACAACAGATGATACAGAGAAAACAGACCCCGAAGTTCGGATTCTTTGACCTAGAAACCTATCTATGTATGTACATCTGTATGTATGTGTGTACAATATCATAATCAATGGTGTCACATTCATCACACTCTCCGACACCCTATCATCCTTACAACTTGCTCGTTTGGTTCGGTTTTCCAAATAAGTCTCCAGTTTAAAATGGTCAATTTTTAATGCTCCTAAACAGAAAAGCCCTTACGCTAACCAAGAGCGATATATCGAAAAGGTAGACCCTAAGTGTTGTACAGGAGTTTGACTAGTTGTATGAATTAATTAATTTGTGGGGTGTACTGAATAGTGACATCGGTTAATGGGTGAGTAGTTGTATCGTTGTATGTAGTACATATGTACTACTACTGCTACTACCCTGATGGAACACCATTCCTCTAGAAGTCTTGAATCCGGACGGGCTGAGCCTCTCGTCTTCTGCGACACCATACATAGATGGCTCTCAACAACCCAGCTCGCAACTTACGCAACATGCAACGTGCAACATGTACCATGCAACTTGAATTACGGTAATTAATTATTAACTATTATTAATTGTTTCGCAAGAGTTACGAAACGCCAAGTGCTCGTTTCACTAAACATTATGCAAGAGGGGCCGAATCCGTACACAAATTCATACACAAGTCCGAAGTTGGTAACTGTCCGAATGCAAAGATGATACATAGCTATGTATATTAAAATGAATGATGTAATTTGAGCTTTAAAAATTAGCCGGTAAGCGGAGCTGTTAGTTATTGTCCAGGGAGGAACTATAGGCCTCGTTTGTCGTATTTATGAACTTCTGCAGGGCGTCCAAGGAACTCTCCAAGTCTTTAAGAATGTAGGCTGAAAACAAAGGGAGAGCCCTTACAATCACGCGACCATAGTTTGCCGATTTCCGCATTTGTTAACTCACAATACTAAATTTTACTGATTTACGTTATGAGTTACTCACTTTTGCTCTGATTCTCATTTACGCTCGGAAGCCGAAACATTTTATGGTCCTTTATTTCCTGCTCCGAGTACATGACTTCCATGCTGTCCGTTTTAGTCGGGAGGTCAGAGGACATGGTTCTGGTCTGTGCAAAGGCTTCTTTGGACTTTGTGCGCTTCTTAACCTTGATGAGTGCCTTGGGCTTAGGTCCCGCTTTTCCCTTCTTTCCAGCCGACGGCGGGAGTTTTCGAGAACTTAGCCTTCGCTCAATAGTTCGCCCTCGGGCCAGTCCCAGCGACTCCTTCTCGGCCTCAAGAATATTATTGAGGCGCCGTATGGCTCTGGCCTCCGTATTTCTGGGCGGTGACCTTGAGAATGACCGAAGGTTGCCATGGACCCCACTCCGCCTTGTCCCATCCCCAGCCTCTTCCTTCTCGTAGTCCGTTACGTAGCGGACAGAGTTCCGGTCATCGAAGCTAACGGATCGTCCCCTGGACAGCGAGCGTCTCACTGGGCGCCGTGTCCCCGAAAAATTGGCCTTGATCTCGCTCAATCTGAAAAGAAGCGCCTTTCATTAGACGCATAGCGGGCCTCATCTTTAGCCCAATACCCTGACAACAAACTAATTGGTACTAATTGGTAAAATGTAACAAGTATGAAACCGTGCGCAGGCGCAGAGTAAGTCTTGGAAGCAACGCACCAAGCTGTATGTTCTACATAGGCGTCTGCTTAATTACCTGATTCTATCAATTTCTTGCTGTCGTAGTTTCTGACCCCTCACATAGGCTGTGGCATCGAAGACGGACACCGGGGCCGGTGAGAGGGACCGTGAGCGCGGTCTGGGGGTGGCCCGCTTCACCTGGAATCCTACAGAAGCCGTTGAGCTGGGTCGACTCCGCCGCTCTTTACGACCGTTTCGGAGGATTGAGCGCGCTCTGGGCAGTCGAACAGGTGTAGCATACGGACTTTGCCTTTGTGGTACTTTCTTCCACTCTTCTCTGTAGCAGAATCGCTCATGTTCACATCTGGCGCTCGGGGACGATTTACGACTTTCTTCCCGAGCAACAGAACAGCCATTGCGTTGGGCCTGGAGCCTACTGATTTCCTGGTTGAGGAGCTGCACAGAAGCGACGAGTTCCTCGATCTATTGATAGAGAGATCAAGGTCGAATGTCAAAGGTCAACTTGGAATCATTTAAAAGCATTTCAAGCTTTTGAGCCTCCAAGCTTCGGCACAGTTTATTACAAGAAAACTTTATAGGCGTCGTCTAAGGTGGAATTATATATGTAGTTATAGTTAATCATGGAAGAGACCAAGTCTCTTGTAATCACTACTTGATCAGGCCTTAAGCACAATTACAAAGACATGGCTGATTTGATTGCAACAGTATGCAGTATGCACTATTGTTTTGTGCTGTATGGAATATGTGGACCTAGTCAGGCCTAACTTTTACTTTGTAGTTTGTGCTCCATTCCATAGGACATTGGACTCAATCAATTAGCTGAATATTTCACATTTCATTGGACTCAATATTGTACCTATAGACATTGTGCCCAGATCCGACGAAGAAGTAGGCCGGAGATTAATCAAAATTACTAAATGCAGAACTGTCCTGACACGAGTAGAGAAATAATTGTATGGCTCCTACTTTATCTTCTATCCATTCTATGTACATAGTACTTACAATGTATTGGGCTCAATCAAACGTACAATTTAGTGATTTACTTCTACAAAGCACGCATATGCCTTTTTATATATGTATATGTATATGTACATAGGTATAAGCTGAATATTGAGCAATAATTATGAGTGAATTGTAGGTTTGAGAGGTTTGAGTAAATGGAGGCGTAGGGATGGAGCTGTATAAATCGATGTAGGTAGACTACAGGGACCTTGACCAGTGTAAGCAGGGATAAAGGGTAGAATAACGGGATCCGGTTACAATGACAAAGGGATACCTCTGGAAAAAGGTATGGAATGCCTGAGCCGGAGTAGAGGGATTCCCCATTCTTAATACATAGATTGTAAACAAGAAGGACCTGACCCTTTTCTGAGACCAGGTCAAGGATCCCATATTGACTCTCTTGAGCAACCTTACCTTGTCACGGAGGTAAGCGTTCTCTGCCTCGACTCTCTCCATTTCCTCGGCATGCTCTGCCCGCTCCTTCTCAATCCTCTCCTCCAGCTTGTTCATGGAGGTCAGGAGCTGGGTCATTGGGTCAATGTCCATGGCAGCTTCCTCGGGCTCAGGCTCCGACACATAGCTACGCTTGTAGGCCTGCTCAAGGAGTTGGGCCCTATGATGGGCAGCGTAGCTCCCAACAACTCCCGAGTTCCCATTCAGTTCATCTCCGTTCCAGTCCTGACGCTGATCTTGACCTAGCTTCCCGCTCAGCTCCAGGTTGGCGCTCTTGAGCTGGCTCACTTCCGCCTGGAGTCGCTTGATGTTGTTCTGCATTACGAGGGGGTCAGGGGGACCTGAGTAGACGAGCGGTACTGGGTAGTGGACGCTGCAATGTAAAAGCCAGTCTTAAGACGCTGAGAAAGTCCAGAGCGCTCTTGGTATTGGTAGCCATGAGTGGTCATATAAACTAAATTCATCAATTGTAGTCTAAATACATTAGTCAGTAAAAACTATTTTAGAACTGGTCTCTGGTAGTTCACTGTTTTTTATGCCTCAATTGCCAGCGTGTCCCCTTACGTGTCAAACTCAGTCACGTAAGTGACGATGAGGTACTTCCGCTTGGAAAGCGCTGCCTGATTCCTGTCCCGGAGGTTCCTCTGACTCTGATCCGAGTGGTTGAGGTCACTCGTAGCCACAAGTCGGGCCAAGTGGCGCTTCGTCTTCTCTGCCTTGAGGTCCTCGTAGGTCTTGAGGTCAAGGGTCACGGCGTCGCTGTTCTGCATATGTAAAAAACATGGCATCATGCATTAATTGTATTTATCACGTAAGTCTGACAATGAATCTCTTCGTATCTGATCACTTTCTTTCGTTTTCACTTTTATTGGTCGTCTGGTAGTAAGCGTACGCGTAAGCTTCGTATTCATTAATTCGTGCCTGCCGTGCATATTGAGGAGTGTCTAGAGGCAGTTCAGACTTTATTGGTCTTATTGATCGTACTATGTAGTAAATACTACGTGGATAGTGAAAGGAAGTTGGTTATGACTGCAGATGCCGATACGATGATCAGTGAGTCTGATCTGAGGTTAGGCCTACTATTTAGTACATACATAGTACTAGATTAATCGTGTGCACAATTCACAATTTCACGTTCCTATTGTGAATGTCTTGAGGATGAGTCCAAGCTCACTTTTCCCGACCACACCTTCCCTCAGAGTAATGATATGGACAGACAGAGAGGAGCAGGTGGACGTAGACTTGGACCTAAGGCTACGCTCATTATCATCTATAATTACAATTAAGCTGGGTGGGACCGGAACGGAGGATCATGAATCATGATAGATGATTTATGGCCCTCGCAATGGGCACACTCTCACCTTCAGAATCCCACACTTGAGCATCGTCACGAACGTGTCAAAGGGCTTGTAGTTCCCCGTACGCTGGGTCAGGTCCTCGATGGCTGGAAACACCGAAAATATCAATCTGGAGAAAGTATGTATTTTCCAACTAATTACGTACAAGGCCATCTTGGTATCCTTAACGGAAAGCCGTAACTTTCTTTGGGGGGTTTCCATTTAGACGCAATCAGGCTATTTTTGAAAAGGCGCCCTTATGGGGGTCCTTAAAATCTCAATGGAACGGAAATACATAGAAGGGACCTTTTCCTATTTTTAGATTGGTGACAGAAATGGAAAGTTGTTGGCACGTTCCCATTCAGAAAATCTGGCGCCTTTCGTGACTTACATTACTACATTTGGACTTGTGGGTGTATTTAATGCTACTTCAAAAATATAGATTTTAGCACAAAAATGAGTAACTTTGTTTAATTTAAACTCTATCTATATATTTATTTGACTACGTGACTAAGTCTTACATTTGAGGTCATAGTGACATGACCACTCCTCCGCCGTGATCTTGTCCGAAATGAGAATGACGACTGACTTTGGCTTCTCATGAACGCTGACTGACACAACGTAGTCCCGACCGTCCCGGAAGGAACATGGGGTCACCACGTGGGGATGACCTGGGCCGCCGCCACTCATTTCATGTCATGGGCATCTGACAAAAAGCGCTTTTACATGAACGAAATATCTCTATTAGGTAAATTTAAGTCATTTTAGTTGGTAATTAAGTTGGTCCATTTAGAAATAGGCTCATACAGTTATTTTTCGAGTTTATTATTGTTCCAAACAATGACTGGCTAGCAGTCTTGTTGTCATGTACGAATTGTGCATGACAAATAATCCAGGCATTTGAATGGAGGACGAATATCAAAATCCGGTATTTCTTACAAATGGGATGATTTATTAATTCCAATCCAAATCAGAACAAGACGCATTCGGCGGACATTTTGGTAACATTATACAGAGCTATGAAGCTGATGTCCATCCCATCCCTTAACATGTAGAGATACAAAATCATGTAAATATTTAGTACGCACTATAGAAGGATAATTCTAACGTAATTTACAAGTAGGCGATACAAGTTAATGTAGTTTACCAAATCTTTGTAACCGTACTAATCAGAATTTAGTCAGAAAGAAGAATTGTTGGAATTATTGGGAGACCAACTTGTAGTTGGAGACAATAGGCCAAGGCGGTACGATGATAACGAAGGGAAGCTTAGGATTGATACATGACCAAATCTATCTACTAGAAGAAGGCCGAGTTAAATAAGAATACTATTAAATTTAAGTGTAGACGGACGCTCTTTTCCCTTCACTTGGAGAATGAGTAGACGATTGGTGGATTCGTGAGCTTGGTCTCCCCGAAGAACTTCCCGCTCGTATGAAGCTGGAGCGGTGTCTTCTTGTAAGTGTCGATCATTTCCTGGACGGACCCGAAGTGCATTTCATTTAGCTTTGAGGTCCCGAGCGCAAAGTGGGAGTCGGGCCGGATCCGGATCTGGATGTGGAAGAGTCGAGACCCGAATCGGATCGTCAGGGTGAAGGGAATGTTGGGCCCACCGTGATGACATTCCCGGACTAAGAAGGAACCGTCGGAGTTATCTGGAGAAACACAAGAAGCCAATTACACTACGCTAATTAAGTCCCGCCGCAGTTTCCAAGGTCCATTCAACTTACAATTTTCTAGTATGAGTTCTGCCTTGTTCCGATCCACCCGATAGAACCATGGGAACTTCTGAATGGACTCCTTCACACGCCGCACCAGCTCTGGAAACAAAAACAAGCCCAAATCGTGTAAACATGAGGAAGAACATGTAAACATCAACAGGGGAAATGTTGTGAACATTAGCACGTAAGCCCTAGTTTGGGAGTGTTGCACTCAATCAATCCTTCAGCATGCTCAAGAGCTGGCTCTGAATAAAAAGTGAAAATCTGCATGAGATCTGTCTCTAATAGAGGAAATGGACCAAAGTCATCAGCTACTTATCATTGAAATAACGTGCAAAATACAAGATCATTAAGCCATAAGAACCATGTTATTTTTTTTGAGACAGGTGCAGATTCTGTATGCGTGAGAACTTCAATTTCCCTCTAAAAGATAAAGCAGAGGTGCAGACTTCTTTATTAAGTGTGGCCCATAAGTTTGGGAGAACGCTCTTGACACCAAAATACGGAAAAGTGAGAAAACGTGAGAATTCCCAATAGAAAACATGGGCAGTTTTTCCCATAATCAATCAACCGATCCTGTGGGAGCCATACGGAAGGAGTTGGGCCCAATTATCAAGGAAGCGTGCAGAAAACTGACTAATTTGGAAAAATAGAGGAGAAATTGGGAATGAAGATAATTAAGACTCAAATCAAGAGCCGAAGTAATAGATTCTTAAGGATTTGGGACTGTATGTGGATCTAAAGGGAGCCATCCCCATAGTTTGCTATCAAATTCCGCTCACCTGAGTCCACATAGCTAGGCTGGTCCTGGGCCTTGAGGAGATTGGTCTTATTGTTCTTGGAGCTACTGTTGAGGGATTTGGGGACATTGCTAGACTCAGTGCCGACGGAGGCGGACTTGGCGAGGAGATTCTTCTGACTCAGCTTCCGCTTCAGCGTCTCGATGAAGTTCTTTGAGTCCTCGTCCTAACCAAAACCAAAAGAAACAGATTGTTCAGTTAACTCTGGGCCGGCCTCAGACAATTATTTTTGAGGGGATTCTGCATTGAAGCTCGGACTCTTAGCCCATTCTTTCCAAATTAGCATCATCACTCAGTTTAATAGGCGGAGCATTTGGGACGCGGCATGAGGCATGATCTTCTCATTAGGTCCGGATTGGGGCCGCCCACGAATCCAGACATATGTAGTATTATGCTGACCATGGAAGAAGCACGCCTTAAATCCCGTACTGTACTAAGGGCCGTTTGGAAGGTCAAAGTGCGGTCTTTACCTTGGTCGCTCTTGTGGGCAGGAGGACGTTCTCAATATAAACTGCGGCCGCCGGCTTGGCATTTTCGTCTGCACTGTTCTGACCAGCCTCGACCTTTCTGAGCCACTCTGGCAGAATGGCCGGCGTCGGGACGGCCGTTGGGATCGGAACGCCCGGCTTCCCGTCCGGAACCTCGTACAAGTCACCGCTCTCAATCTACGCAAATGGATCAAAGAAGTGCATCATTTACAAAGAAGTCACTTTCACACTCCGATTAAAATCTAAACGTCACTTTCCGTAACTCATTTAAAATGTAAATCCTGCAGTTGCCCCGCGTGCCTTACATTGGGATTGTGGACCAAATTAGGCCAAGAAGTTGTGAGGCTGACAGGAGGAGAAGGCGGAATCCGTGCCGGCCATCAGTCATAATTACAAGGAAGAGCATAGGAAGGCACGACAAGAAGGGACTCAACTTGATCATGAAATGAAGACACCAAAATTATCCCTAATTTAATTGAAATTACTACGCCTCGTATTATTCCTAAATGCACTTCTCACGACGGAAAATGGAGGGTCCGTGTAGAGCCATAATTATCACCACGTACTATAATTCACAGGGGAAATAGTGCTTGCTTAAAGTCTAGAATGACTCAGTAAAAACTTGATGGAGTTATACCATCTTCATAGAACCTTGTAGATACAAGTATGATTAGCCAAAAGTGTCTAATAAAGCTATGGCGACTGTCTACCTTTTTAGAGTTCCTATGACTCGACTAATCTAATCAATACTGGAACCTTGGACAACTCATCACATGACATTGTCCCCCTAAATAATTACTATATCCAAGCTAAAGTATTAATATTGAACACATTTCAGATCTGAGGGTACCTAAATCAATCCAAATGAAGGATTTCCATTAATTAGGTGTTGATTTGTTAGCTATCTTAACTACCGGCAACAACTTGAGCCTTTCATTATCATTATTGACCAACAAATTAAACCTAAGAACATATCAAGGGAAATCTGCCGCTAAATAAGTCCAATCCAAAGCCTAGGTCGCACCTTCAAACGTACCCATCTCTATGTACTGTTTTGCAAAAAAATTGTGTATGTTGTACAGTATGTAAACATTGTGTGTGTACTATGTATGTAGATACTGGACAATAGACAATGACTAACGCATTTAAATATTGACTTAACGTAATTAGCACTGTCGAAGCCGCAGGCGCTAATTCGTATTTCATAAATTTGCATATCGCGAACCTTGAATCTTTTATGATATGTAACTTGATTTCCATAAACTTTAGGATTTCATATAAGGTGTTTTCCTCAATAATTATTTATAATTGTTCCGTGTATCTTCCCATGCCTCTGTCTGGACCATAAAAGTGCGTGCAGAATTATGGCTTGGCCCTCCGCACCTATTATGCCCAAGATGCTAATTGTGATTTGCATGATTTATTTGCATAAGGGAAAGCGAGTTTCTTTTTTCTAAACTTGAGCCCAACACTACATATGTGATATGTGTAGTTAGTAGTGAGTGACTAATACTCGGATTTCCTATTCCTAGGACCTCAGAATTAACTATGTGCATACAGAATGGGTTTACAATTACAAAGTTAAACAATGAATGAAATCCACAGAATGTCCTTTATGTGAAGCGGAACCATACATACCTTGCCGTCGTGCCCGTTTGTCACTCTACATATCTTCCGCCTACAGAACAGAGAACTCGACGCCTTTCCAGACCCTGACCCAAAAAACTGAGTTACTATGTAAATCCTTGTACAATTTAAGATCAGTCATAGTCACACACACTACAATTACAATACATAGGTGTCATTTTCATTTGGCTGCAAACTGTAGCCACAACTGCAAACGTAGCAGTGTGATGAGTTATGATCTGTGGATTTCCCTGAAGTACCTAAGTTACTGCCGCAACAAGTGAAAGTCACATATAATGCATACGCATAATGGGAACCTGTAACTTTACGGGATTTATGACCCGTTGTACCTACGCAGAAGAAATTTACGAATTCCTTAATTTTCTATGTCAGAAAAGGTGAGAATTCATAATTCCAGGTTTCCCTATTATGCAGAAAGAACCTCGTAACTCCACATCACTAATTTATGGCATAATTCTCACTTTCTGAGCGATTGTGCAGAAAACCGGTACTCTTGCTTCTTGTAAGTAGAGAGTATCTATGGAAACCAGCCAAATCATCTTCATGCTTTGCAAATGCGGACTCATAACATGTAGCTAGTATGCGGCTATCACGTGCATTTTGACTGGCTACCTTATCCATAAAAACACAATTTTGGAGATACGTGTCAACTGATTGTTGATGCAGAATGTGCACTGCACTGCATACTGATTCAACAACAACAAATATTTTCGATTAGCATTACGTTTGTTTGCTCAGTTGCCAATTTCCAAATTGGTGTGTTTAGTCTGCACAGGAAGCTTGAATGCCAACAGGAAGCCAGTACAGATTAGATTATGGCTCGAATTCATCAATTTTCTACAATAAAAGCTACTGAATGGTCGCATATAATTTTAAACTGATTTTGAATTACATAGTAGGGATTAAATGTTAACATTATTGCCGCTAAGTAATTTCCAAGGCTCAGTAAAAGAAATTGGGCGTCAAGTGATAGCGATAGCCATGCCCATAGTTGTACATGACAAGGGGCAGGGCAGGTTGACATTGGAATTCATTTTCTAATTGTAAATTGTAGTCCTAAATGCTTAACATGCCTTCTTAAGCTAAACCTTTAGGAACGAAGCGTAGCCTATAGCCTGGCTTTAAATGGTGAGTCGAAGGCTGTCATTGAATGTCCATTGAATCAGACACAGAGTAAGTAACTATGTATCAGTTATAAATGAATTATTATGGTCGCTCTGATTAAGAAGTCTTTGAATATGAATTCTGAAGTTGTGATTGATCGGAGAATCCTATATTTGGCCAAGGTACGTGGCAGATGACAAAAATGGGCAACACTCAATGTATTTTTCCATGGCTAGTGAACAAGCCCGTGCTAACGCTGATTTC
This sequence comes from Hypogastrura burkilli, assembly GCA_034696285.1. NCBI lineage: Eukaryota > Metazoa > Arthropoda > Collembola > Poduromorpha > Hypogastruridae > Hypogastrura > Hypogastrura burkilli. Next base: position 22,381 of record JAQFZY010000413.1, read on the forward strand.
TAAGCCACTTTATACATTTCTACACATTTCTAAGATACATGTATGTACCGCTGTACCATTTAATACAAAGTATGCCCTATACGTCACACAGGCACATACCTTCCAAATGCGTAGTTAAGCGGTTGTTAATTTCGCTAGCGCGGGCTTGTTTCATATGAACTTTACTTAAAGTGAATGTTATAGAATGCGTGGTGCATCAATGTCTTTTTCATTAGCCAGTGGCCAAATCAATGAAAATGTATTTAATTGCACTGTATTCTTGTGAAAATAGTGTAATTATTGTACCTGTTATGTATTTGCTATGAGTTAGTATTCCCTTAAATGCTTAATTTGAGTAATTTCAATTTCGAGATCCTCGAAAAGGGAACCAGAGCGGGTCTAATTACATTCCTACTGTACATTTCTATAAGCGTGAAGGCGACGACGGCCAGTTCTGAAATCAGCCCATAATTCATAATTTGCCGAGAAAGCAAACATTGGACTCTGGGAGTCCTAAACACAATACATCAAGCTAACGTAACGCGATATACAGAAAGCAGCCTAATTCCACGTATAATGTTGAAAGGCCTCCAAGTTTCAATTTACAATTCGATGCGATCTGTAATATCCATTCCCATTACAGTATTTCCTACAAAGAAAAAGGAGATTTGACACAGGCTGATGACAAGAGACGTGCTTGACATATTTGTGCATTGTTTAGCTGACTAATTAAGCTTTCTTGGAAAATAGGGAAATGGAGGAGACGGCTCTTGTGCATTCTGCAAATTTCCAATGAGTCTGCAATTTGGAATGTGGAAGTAAATACGTGGGCCTATTTTTCTTAATTTCCGTCTCAATGAGTTGACAAAAGAAGCTGTAACGGATTGGCACATTTCGGCACTTCAGCGTTACAGCCGGCCTCTCTGTCTCTGACGCAAGTTTGCCTCTTTAATTTCCTATTTACTTTTCCCACTTAACTCGAATTGTGTTGAAGAGAAGCTGTTTAGTGAGCAAAGGACAGACTTCGGCTCTATTCTTTATAGGCTGTCACCTGTCTCAATCCAAAGAGTCGACAGTAACGGTTGTCAAGAGACAACAACAGCAGAATCATTCATTACCTAATCCCAATCCATTCTTGTAAATAAATCAAGCAAATCACAACAAAGCCTGTATTGACGATTTACAATTTACACTTCGAACGAAGCTCTACCCCAATTCAAAGTATTCTTTCTTGGACTAGCCAGACAAGCCTACGCTAGCTTTAAAAAAATTCAACATTGTTTATTTGATTAGTCAAACAAGCCCGCGCTAGTTTTGAAGAAAAATTATACAGATTGGAACAGAACTTTAGAAAACATTTTAGGGAACAGAGCCATGGGTGGGCATTTTGAGTGGAACAACATGAAATATTTGTAAATCACTTGTTCCATGCTTGGGCTTGCTTGGCTAGTAACAGAATAAGCTAATGCCCATTGAGATCCAGAACCAGAAGGCGTGAAAACTTTGAGTCTGAGAATGAAAAATTGGGCTAAGCTGCCAGTAAACGTAATCAGTTAAATTAAATCCCCGTTCCTATTCATAGGAATTGAGTACTTATTTGAAGTTGGATTTGACAGTTCTGGTTCTGATTTATTTATACATATAATAACGGCGAAGATAACGGAAGATTTAGGTCCGAGAACTGTAGTAATCTGTAATTAAATATTTATTTGGAGGAGGTACTAAGTAGAAGCTAAACTATTTGGTTCTTTGGCTGAGATGAATAAGGCTGAGCCTCTGAAAGAAAAGAATACAAAGGGATGTAAATATTAGGCTAAAGTTTTATGGGCCACGAGAACGGATTTATTTGCATATTGTTTGTCCCATTTTCCCACGCCGCAAAACGACATTGATAGTACTCTTAATGGGCTTCCATCCATTATATTTAGGAAGTGAATCTCTCATGGTCAGGCACAGAAAATTAATGGCCTTTGAATGGACTTAAATGGGGGGCACTCTAAGCTCCATGCTCCATAGACGCAAAAAATAAGCCACTCCAATCCATTAAGATTAAGGCTAATGCATTACCTTTAATTTACAATAGAATTTAATCGCATTAATTTTAAGCATAATTTGTCCGTGAGGAATGATACAGAGCAAACCCCTCAAAACAATTCGGACACGTTTGTCCGATATTTGTTCGATTCGGATACTACTGTCCTAGACCGACTCAATCCGAACATTATTGTTCAATTAAATACCAATCCGATCCGGACCTCTGAATATATGTACAAGAGAAAGTACTAATTATATAGATATATAGCTATAGAAAGCGTGTGGAAAATTGCTCAGACTAAATTCTCCTTAAATGAGTAATTTCATAGATTGAGCCGGAAGGAAGGGAAAAGCCAAATGAGAAACTGCCTCTGTTTCACCAAATTAAATCTCAACTTAGCACTATGCATTATGTAGTCTCTGCTAATCTGCAAAGTGCCAACTTAGGTAGTCCCTACACTACGCCAATTTCCACTTATACAATCCACCTCAGGCCCGTTAATTTGGAGTCATAATCAGGCTAAATAGAGGCATTCGCTGAGAACTTGACAATCATGCCAACCCATAGCATCCTGTAGACTTATGTACTATAACGTAGTAGCTAAATAGGTCCCGAAGTGAGAGCTGCCTAATTGAGAATCCCTTACTTGACTCTAACTGTATTGTCCGTAATAAAAGGGAAGCTGTGAGCACGCAATCCTTCTGTTCTTCCTACATTAGCAAAGGCAGAGGCCGGAATAAGCGGATTGGAATAATATGTAGTAGTAGGACGAGGGGAAGGCGGAAATTAAATTATTAAATTAGAAGCGTCTAAGCATATTACTAGGCATGAATGACTCTTAGTGGTCGATAGTTTATTGGAGATTACTCAAATTAGGATACGTCAACTTATGAAACCTTAAACATTCTCCTATAAGGAAGACAAGCGGAATTCATACATAGTTCATGATTGAGTATGGCCTCTTCCTCCTATCAAAGTATTCCTTGAGGCACCCAACTGTCGGTTACTTGTCGGTCGTGATGCGATTACCTCAAAAGAAAATATAGGCCCTTCCCACCATTATTATTGTGGACTGTGTGTGCAATAGCAGTTAACTGTAGGTGCTTGGAATAGGGATTCTTTGTATGCAGTTGAGCCTAGCCTTATTAAAGGGTGGTGGTGGGTGAATGTGAATTACAGTGATTATAACTAAAGAATTAAAACCTTGCATAGAGTCGTAAACCCAGATTCGGCTAAATCTACAGTTCCTACGGAGGCAATGTCAAATCTTGCGTCAGTCTATTTACGAGATCCGCCGTTACTCTGCTATAAAGGCTACTAAATTGCATAAGTAGCCTGCAAATCCAAAGAGATAATAATAGCAATAGGAACAGCACAGTCTATTTATTTTTACCTGCCTGCCCACATAAATAAGTTGCAATATAAATATAATGGGAATTTGCGATTACCAGTATTGCGAATTGGAGCTCAGGGCTAAGTCCGTAATCATCCCCCATGCTGGCATGGCATGCATACTCCCTATACTGACTTTAAATAATATACTTTACCGAAACAGAAAATATATACATATGTAAATACATATATGTCCCTGGAAGTAAAATAACTCTAAGTCCAGCAAGGGAAAAAGGAGAAATCCGCACAATTGTTTTGGCAATGCTTATACCATACAAAGATTTAGCAATAAACTTTTCTGTTTACAATTCGTATTCTTCAAAATAAAATGGTCATATTATATGTATTAATTATTTGTTTGAATTAGTACAAGAAATTGCTCATTGTTTAATGTAAATAAATAACATTTATTTTACAATTAAAAAAAAAAAGTCCAAGAAATAACCTTCGCATTCGTAATACATAATACAATTGAGTACAAAATGCCGGAGATTTCTACTTTTGAAGAAAGTATTTTTTCATACTCGAAAAATGCCCTATTTCGCTCCAAATATGCTTCTTCTTACCTAAATGGCTGTGGATTTGTAGTAAATTGTAGATATATTGTAATTGGATTGTAAGTATGTCATTGTTGCTTGTCCTTACATTGTGTGTCTCTTGGTCAGGCTCATCCTCATCAAAGTCGGATCCCCAGTCACTCACGTCCTCACCAATCCCGTCTGTTTCCAACATGGCTTCCTCCTTTTCCCAAATTCACTATTTTCAGGAAATACAAGAATATCCGGATCCCCTCCGCGTCCGTATTTGTGTTGCCAAGTCAGGAGGCCTCCTCGACTCAACCTGTGCACAGGTTGGTTGGTGTCAGGAAGCACAAGTCACAACTCGGCAGCAGCGAGTCACTCACTACTACTGATATCCTGATTCCTGATGATCAAGAAATGTTCTATAGACAATAGTAAGCAGACTCCACCAATCTCGTTTTGAGGACTAAAAATCCAAATCCAGTTCACTGAGTTGGGATCTCAATGAATATTAATGGGAGTGAGCACGTGAGGCTAGTGTCCTAATGACAGAGTGACATGGACACCACACGACCGCCTACCTTCACGCCCAGAAACTGACTGAGTCCCAATGTGTGAATGGGGTAGCTGGGTCCGAGTATTGTACGGGCCTTTATTATTCCATTCCATTGTGATCATTGAGGTAGAGGTGTAGTAGGGGCCTGCCGGCAGACTATCTACATTCTATTGTACTTTGTATGTATGTAGTACTTGTCTTGTGCTTATGGGCCTTCCAAGCCGGTTTACCTCACGTTGCATAGCAATAGGAATGCATTTTAGATCGGCTTTCTGTTCTGCCAGCTCTGATCTTGGTATTAGAGAGCGAGAGTGGCTATGCTTTAGCTATGCTTTAGCTATGCTGTGCTATGGCCTCAAGCCTGACCCAGATTTCCCCATAAAGACCAAAGGAGCCCTTTAAATTGTCTAATGAGACAATGCAAATAAACCACTATTGTCACGGATGGCTCTGGCTCAAGGGATTCCTCGGATTCGCCGAAAACAAACTATGTAGTTTCGTATTCCTAAAAGCGCATTCCCTCACAAACATCAAACACGCCTGCCTCCCACGCATTGTTTGCTAAAACACGGCTGCGCACCTTGCAACGCATTATATACCAGGCGCGGCACGGCGGCCGGTCACTCATTGATTTCGCAAATACGGCTGCGCATGGATTCCTTACTCAAGTACAAAGGCGCAGACCCAGACACGTGGTAGAATTTGCTCAAAGACGCCTGCGCATTGCCAATCACGCATCGCTTATCTTTAGTCAACTACGCTGCGCGTGCGTAGTAATTTAAGGATTATTAATTATTGCTGACTGTTGTGCTACAGCATTCAAACTCATCAATATTAACGTAGAAGACTTGTGGATTAAGAGGTTGAGGACTTTCCTGAACTGGGTAAAGAGAGAGAGAGAGAGAGATAATGATCGGACCACTAACTTGATTACTTTCTTTTATAATGAAACTCATTCATTTGGGCCTAATGGTTTGGGTGTGAATGGGAACTTACGTGCCGGCAGAAGACTTGAAGGGCAAGATCAAGGCATTAACTTTAACTACAGATACATATAATGCAACTAAGGTTCATTAACTCTTCCCACCATCCTATCCTACGTCACAGTCAATAGAGTCCTCAAGAGTGAAACAAAATGGGATTTTCTCCTCTTACCACACAATAAATGTACACTAATATTAATGGAGATACACTTAACAAGATCAGTCTCCATTTAGGCCTCTTATTTATCAAATTAAATAGCTTCCAAGTAGTATTTAATATCTGTAATAATGGCTTGTACTTGGGACTAATCCGAATGACCCATTTGATTTTGATAGGCATGTCCATGGAGCACGTCCACCTCAGCTCACTCTAAACTGTAACAATTAAGGAGCAGTACAAGATACCTGAGCTAACTTCTGCATTCATACCTAAACGAAATGAAAGTGAAGCGGAACAGAAAGGCTTGAGACCTGGATTCTTCCGTTCATTTCACACGCACCTCGTAAATTAGAGCCACTTCATTACGAGGATCACGCCCAATTTTCTCCTGTCTTTACAATAGACACACCGCAGACGTTCCCTTCTACTCCATAATTAAATTACATTACATAGGATACGTGAAAGGGCCTGACGGACTCATTGTTAGGAAATGTAATACAGTCAGTTGGGATTTCTTTTAACGATGGCCCAGTCGGCTGCTAGCATTGCTGAAATGCAATCAAAATCAAAAATGGTGAATCGAAATTGGGAACTGAGAAACCGAACCGTTATTTCTGCACCTTTGGAATTTCTTATTGACGAATAACCGTGCAGGATCAAGCGTATTATGTACAAGCTACCTACCATACAATTATTTATCACGTACATTTGAATAATATTTTAGAAGCCTACCCCGACTCTTGCCATTGACATGCCTTAACACGTCACTTAATTGACCTTACTCGTAGAAGCACCAACTCTTGAATTCCTTATGCAAGTCTGTGACCTTGAGATCTGCCGGCAAGGTGCAGTTATGAGATAAAGGCAGCGGTTTCATCAGTTGCTCCCACTGAACCTTCATATCCTTTATTCCTTGGACATTGGATCCAATCTGTTATGAGTAAAATAGTAGGGGTTCTCGCAATTCAGCCTCTGCTCCCTCTCCTGGCTCTTCTCGCTCTGCTCGCTCTTCTCGAGAAGAGCGAACAGAGCAGCTCTGTTTCGCTCAACTTCAAACCCCATAAGCGTAATGTAAAAAATCCTCTACTATTTCCTCTTCTCAAGAACC
>JAQFZY010000414.1:0-29066 GCA_034696285.1 Hypogastrura burkilli
TTGCATCTACTCTACTACGTACATGCCTATTTCGAGCATGGCCGGGAATTGTCCATGCCGGGAATTGTCCATGCCGGGAATTGTCCATGCCGGGAATTGTCCAAGCCGGCAATTGTGCGCCGGCAATTGTCAGGCCGGCAATTGTGCGCCGGCAATTGTCTGTAAACCCTTATTTTACATGCAGAACGCAGAACCTATGCAGTAGAGTGGATGCAGCGGACAGAATAATTATAACTGCTTTAAGCAAAATTCAAGGCGAATCTGAATGGCCTAAAAAATCAAATACGTACTGTATATCCTCAACCATGAAGGCCTTTCCATTCAGATTAAGAGTTACTAACGAATATCTTTACGTTAGGTCTCGGTGTAACTTGGTCATTTTTTCCACACTTAGTAATAATCTTCCACAACTCTGTATCTTTGTTTTTTGCCTGAGTGAAACCCACATGACAACAACATTTTACATGTAAATAAACAAGTAAAAGGTGGAAAATGTTCGTGTTCGTTCCTAAGGATATGTATGCATTTCCCTCCCCCCCAAAGAAAACAACAAAAAAACATCAGACAAAGATTGCAACCAAACGGCTCAACGTACGCAAAAAATTAAAGACGCATAATAGTGGGTTAATTCGGACCCATTGTTGCAGTTAAACTTTGAATTTCTCATTTCCTTCGATCCAAAAACCCTAAAAAACTATACCGACTTGTCCATTTAACCCACTTCTCATCTACTTAGGTATCCCAGCAATTCAAATTATAGTAGGCCATACAATTGGCTTTCAAACAAACTTGATTTGACCTCTTTAGGTCAACGGGGTCCTGAGATATCTGACCTTTTAGTGACCGATTTGATGTCAATTTCCTAACACACCTTTAAATAGGGAACTCTTAATGCCCATACTACCTGTATTAGTATAGTCTCTTGTACATTACCCATGACAACGTTATTGTTTCTACTAATAAAATATGTTCAAGTGCGATGATGGTTGCGGTTTTAAACATGACCTATGACATCAGTTGTAACCCGTAAAAATTCGGTAATAAAAAAAATGCTGTAATGCTCCTAGTAAAAAATCGCTGAGTATGCCTGAGTGTGTTCTAAAAAGGACGAAACAAGTTAAGCTTATATTAAACCATAACTATTTTGTGATTAGTCAAAGTTCACGAAGATCCCTTGGGAAAGCCACTTTTATGTGGTCAATTGTATTCAGAATAAAGGAATCATAAATCAGGACTTACCAAGGGAGCTTCATGAACTTTGACTAATCACAAAATAGTTATGGTTTAATATAAGCTTAACTTGTTTCGTCCTTTTTAGGGCCCACTCAGGCATACTCAGCGACTTTTTACAAGGAGCATTATTTTTATGTATGATATAATTATCATGATATGGTATGTTCATACAACCAATTGAGTAAGTACTAGTATTTACTACGTCTCGAATCTCGAATCTATGTATTTCATACAAACGGCTAATAAGTATAGGACAGCTATACAAATCAACCTATCAGTTGTTTGGATCATGGCTAAGAACAAGAACGAGGAAAATTTATTTGGATCCTCTAAAATATGTCTGGCTTCTAATTCTAAAGATGACCAAGGATTTAATCAACGCTGGACTAGACAGGACACAAGCAAGTAATTAAGGAAATACTTTAATTACTTATATAATTTACCATACAAATTATACTTGAACTAGAGGTATAGTAGGATGCAAAATCCTAGTAGCTCCTTTTCATTCTTTTTTGCCAAACGTACATACATAAATGACGCAATGCAAGACAGTCATAAGCTCCAAACTCAAGGCTTTAAACATGAATACGCCAAGTCCGAGCTGTCTCCTGCAAATAGTCTCGTAAGAAAGAGCTGGAGTTTGGCATACCTGGCATACCGTAATAAAATCATTCTCATACACTGCCCGGCCGAACTGTATTTTATAAAATGTCCTTTTCAGCCCAGGACTGTATTGCAAGACGACGGATCATGCGTACAGAGAATGTATGAGAAAGTCCGTGCAAAACTCGTGAGATTTTCGTACTCTCAGCCATTATTTAACGATGATGAATACTTAAATGGAGATGACAGCGAGTTCTTACTCATCGCGCTAATGCGCATTTAAGGAGCCATAGGCATGACGCATAGTTATAGAAGTACAAATAATCTCTATCTCATTTATCTTGTGATTTTATGATTTTGGCGCGGGAAAATTTTGGAAACAACCTCGACCTCTTATCCCAAATCCTAAGCGAGCTAATAGACAATTTACACAGCCAAGTTGTTTGATTTAAATCTGGTGAAATGCGTAAGCGTATTTGGAAAATATATGAAGTTCCATTCGAACGCGAATATTCTGTAGATCCATTACTACATATGTATATGTATTACCGTACATACTTTTTTGTCTCAGCTTTTCGTAGTTTAAAAACAACAATAACACTGAGAGCATCAATTTTACAATTCTTCTGCAACTGTATATGGCCAGTAGTACCTACATAGATTCTTTTCTTAGAACGCAGACTATAAGAGTGTATTACAAAATCAAGCACTTAGACCCGAACTATATTAGAGACGGTGACCGGTAAGTATAAAAATTACACTAATTTCTTATTTATTATTCATGCTCTTTAATTTAAGTAATGCCGGCTAGTTTAAAATCTGCAGTAAGCGACAATTACAATGCTATACATACTTCAGAATATTGCAAGTCTACTTAGTCTATTTATAATGCCTTACAAATACAAATGAACGAGTAGTTTCACTTTCTGCTGATGAGGAATCGGTTTGGGTTTCCGTCGGTCTACTCAGGTACTAGGGCAAATACAACCTACATATTGAGACAGGTGCCTATTATTCCTAAGGTGTAGTATACTATGACAAGTGACAAGTGCCCCTCCTATTGTCAATGCAAAGTGCAACTAATATTTCAAGCTCCAATCCTCACTCGTTTTCATTTCTGTCTCTGGCCGCCTCCCTTTTCATTTTTCATTCATAAATACTTATCCCCATCATTTAGTCATATTCAGATACGGTGCCCATACTACACAGCCTATCACATAGTACTTATTTCATTCAACTGTTCCTAGTTATAAAATACGCTTACTTTAGCTTATTAGCTTAAGCTTAAGCACCGTTTCCCTATGCTATACTTACAGAAAATCCAACCTGGAGAAAGTCCGGTACTTGTAGCACGGGAGATTATTCGTACCCTTAAGTTCATGTTATCTTTTTATAACTTGCAAACTAATTTAGCAGGGTTTATAGTCCAAGTTATAGTTATGCCAAAATTATATGAACATTTCAATCATACCACAATAGCTCCTGAACCCAAAGCCCAGCGGAAGAAGATGGCCCTGACACAAGAGATGCATGCTGCAGCTATAGTTCTACCTAACCTAGATAACTACTAGGTAAATCGTTAATCCCCATGCCCCAAAGGTATTAGCGGAAAATATAATACACATAATGTAGCGGAATCATTAAATACAAATTGAGAGAAAAGTAGAGTAGGAGGAACGGCATGTAGTAATATATAAGTAATTCTCCTTCAGGTCATGTTATAAATAATATGAGTGCATAATGGTCCGAGTTACATAAGCCGAAAATTAATGATTAGTAGGTAATCCACCAAAGAGGCTCACGTCTCATGCTCACTGCCCATGGCATAAGATATGATTTATGTCTAGTTCAGCTCAGATTTGAAATGTAAGTACTTACCACGTAGGTAAGTACCTTAACTGAGAAAAGAAGGTTATTCAAGAATTGAGGAACGCGTCATGTTCTAATTGTTCTAAACTATTTATCAATTCTCTTAAGAACTTCTTCCAGGTTGGATTCAAATGGTTAGTTTGTTTTTATATTATTTTATAAATGAAATGATATTTTGCCTATTATTGTTAAATTTTCGTAATGTATAGGGGCATATCTGACAAAATATACACATAGTAGAGTTCCGAAGGCTGTTTGGATTCCAAAAATTAAACTGCATTATTATTTGTCTATTGTATATCTGTGAACGAGGAAACGAGGATACGTTACGACTCACGACGGTCCCTCTTCCCCCATTATTGTCAAATACACAAAGACTGAACCTTCGCTAAATCACAAATACGCTAAACAATGAAGGACCCGGAACAATGAAAAGTACAAATTTGAAATCTGCAAGGTTATTACCAACTGAATTTAGTCTGTAGGGTAAAATCTAAACCTTGAGATTGAATTAAAGAGTCAACACGGAATGTACAATGAAGAATATGCAGGTAATACCTAATTATGGGCAGTACGCAGTATTAGTAGTAAGACGGTAAGTGACATTTAACTAATCATGTTTCAATAATATCAAGTTTAAGGACTTTAATGCATATTACAGATTACAACCAAACACCAAAATGAACACATTAAGTAAAACACCTTCAAAAGTATATACTCAACACTTGCTTTGCTAGTATTTAAGTATACTATGTATTTGTTTAGTAGGTAAGCCTGGCATTGTAGGTCAACTCCTCAAGCAAAGTCGACGATTATATTAATCTCGCATGGTACAAGTACCCTATTCGCCCAGTTTCCTTATTATAAAATCAGCCAGGCTCAATACCATTTATTATTATTGTAACACTCGGCTACATCTTATACACCTACTTTATGTAAGAACCTACTACCCTTGCCAATTGCAATTTATTAGGACAATCATTAATCTTCCTGACCTGGGATAAGGACGTGCAGGTAAGTGGACGGTAGAGGGAAACCAAATTACGACTGTAATGATTCCCTAGTTTCTATAAAGGCCAAAGCTGAATTGAATGCTCAAATCAAAGGAGAATAACAAGCAAAAATGCATTCTTGTTTTAAAAGTCGGCCTCACGCCTCACCATGCTGTAATACTATTAGTACAGGACCTACAACCAGGAACCACACCTACATACCTAAATCCATGCGTACCTTATTCTCTCCTACCAACTTCTCAAGTTAAACCTAATCAAAATCCCAAGCGACAAGCGAATACGGTCATTGACTATTCAAGTACTTATACAAAATATTCAAGTTTGACATTCAAATTTCAAATTGTTACGCCATTTGGTAAAGAAAAACAGCAAAATACTAGAACGTCAGCGTTGTGAAGACATGATAATTACCAATTACCAACCTACACCATGACTTGGTTATATGTAGCTAGATACTATTGCTATGCGGTTTTTTAGTCCGAAGCTAACGAGATAAATTAGAGTTCGAAAGTCCCCGTAATAATTTTAATAAAGTCTAAATCATAAGCAAACTTTCTTCTGATTATGATGTAAGGTAAACTGTAGTAAGGGATATGGAAATACCCTTCGTCGTCTTTAATTTTGAAAATTATACACGTACGCATACGTTATTACATTACCATGAGTAGCATGACGAGATTTTAATGTAATTCTTAATATTACACCAATGATTCGAACAGAATTTACTCAAAATTTGATGAATGCTCGAGGCACGTCTTACAATACAATCCCATTAAGCAGATGAGAATTCAATTCCACTTACAATATTAGGATTCCGAGTAGCCTACATTTACAAGTTACTACAGCTACGACTACAGCATAATGTAAATGAGATCATAGAAGGGATCGTGAAAGGATAGGGATATAAGTACCTGCTTCTTATCCTATGTATATTCCTATTTAGAAAGTAAAAGTTTCCACCCGAGACCCTTTCGCCCAGTGAAAACTTCCCTTCAGTTTAACCTCAACCCACTTTTCATACTTTGTATCAGGCAGATGAGTAGGATAGGAATAGGAACCGCGATCATAAATGTGGGCAGGCAAAGTTAGTGGAAAGCTCTGTAAGCTCTCAAGACAGCAGCGATGCACGTTGCACATAATAACTGAGCCTCCGACATAAAGAGAAAGTACAAAATTAAGTAGGCAGATCTGAAACCTTGACATTTTTACTTCATCTCGGAACTCCGGACCTAAAAATATTCCTTTCTTTATATTATACTGAAAAGAAATAGGTCGCGTAGGAAGTTCCGAGTTACTTACTAATATTCAGAACCATAGTGATCTGGTAAGACTTTATATTAGGTTTAATATCTTGTGTATCTTCAAATAATTCCATCTGCAGAGTTATTGTAATGAGTGTTTTAGGAGTTTCACTTTTTCACAAACTGCCTATTCCATTTTTATTACATTTTTCCAGGATGTATCCTCTATAATATGCACGTCAGCATCTGCGTCTGTCCGCCTGACCGTTTTATTCGTTCTCTAATTGGCCGGTAACAGAAAAGGGGCGGAGTAATGAAAAAGGCAAGTTTAATATAAGCATGGTGAGTTTTAATACTCACAGGTAAGACGGAAATGTAATGAAAATGTGACTGTTTTAGCGGTTTTAGTTATGAAATCCAGTGTGATGCCCCAGGGCTGTGGTAATAACGACCAGAATTTCTGGTGCCGGCCCCGCTACTATTATAAAATGTTTGTGTTCCTACGCACGTCGCTACTATAATATTTCTGAAACAGCTAGCCGAGTACAATGAAACGGGGACGATCTCGAATTAGAATGTATGAATCCCTGCTGAGTACTGGAGAAAGCGTAGGTTCGTAGTTTGCATTAAAATTCAAAGAAAGGTTGCTGTGGGCGGAAACGAAAAGGGACGCTCAATTCCAATTTAGAATCAAATATATCCCAGGAGATGGACTGAAAGGAAGAAGCAAAGCGACACAAGGTTTCTCAAAAGCTATGTAGAAGCCAGACGGCAGATTCTCAGACCATTAAGCAAATGCTACTACCTACGTGTTTTCGCTTGTACCAATACTAATTGGATTTGAGATTTAGGGATCCGGGGTCCTCATCTCAAGAAAGATTGGAGATCAAGATCAAGCATAAAATGTGCTGCTTGTTACGTAGGTGTGTCCTGAATGCTGCAACTATTTACTATACTACATTAGGCTCCAGGAGTGTGGGTGTGGGAAGGGAAGTAAATATTTAAATTAGGAAATACTATGAAGAGTGTGCAAAACTTCCAGCGAAACTACAGCGCTGCATTTTTAATTGTGTTTGTTCATGTAGGTACCATGTTCATAGTATAAAAACTAAGAATAACACAGTATAATATGTCTACCTAACGAATGTACGATCCACAGCAAAAGCTTAAGTTTGAAACAATTATAGGTTAGTAAACAAAGACAATTTTCTGGCAAATCAATGAGCCCCTTAACTATGTGAAAAGAGAAGGCAATGAAGGTACATTCACGAGTAGTTAAGTGGCATATTATATTAACAATAATACATGAAACTTTAAAAATCACAGGAATAAAAGACAAGGCTAAGGTCATCCGTTAGTGAAATTGATAACCGGCTATTAACTGGTACTACTACCATGCGGTACTAAACAGGACATACTTCTGCCATTACCTAACTCTAACTTAACTACCTATTATGTCATTATTATTACTATTATGTCAATTATAATTATTGTAATTGACATAATAGTGTGACATAATTAATAATCCGGCAGAGGTAAAATAAAATTCAAAGCCACAAATACTTCATAAATACTTGTATCATTGACCATCCAATATCCAATACGCTATGCAAGGAGCATGCTTTATAATTATTACAAAGAGAAAGCACAATAACAAACATCGCATGCATTTTAAACTTTTACAGGGGAACTCATTGTTCCTATTTCGTAGCACGAAGCATGATATGATATTGGCGCCTGGTGCCTGGACAAACTTCCTCTATCTTTTATTTCGATAATGACACATCTTTACGCTTATGATCACATCCTGCAACATACACAACATACTAAAGTTCTAGCTACTATAATTACACCTAATAAATGCAACAATAATTATGAAATGTGACCCTTACCTGCCCCAAGTTATTGTATCCATACTTGGCTGCAACTGCCTCTGCCCTCTCATCCCCGGCCGGTATGTGGAGGGCAAACTGATTTGAGAACACATTCTGGGCCTGGGTCGGGGACACCAGACAGGTCCAACTGAGTAACAGGAACCCAAGTATCACAGCAGGAGAGGATGACAGACGACCTCTTTGTCGTCTAGCGGAGTAATCACTTTTAGAACAATCTTCAAAGGAAGTGTTAGTCTCACTACAAGCCGTCTCGTCCTGTCTATTACTTCCAATTCTGTCTGATGACCGTACTTCTTTTAATTTTACGTGTCCCCCCCGACTCTTTATACTAGTAGATGAAATAGCCTGAAGTAGACGGGAGCAGGAACGGAGTGTCCCACTGGCCGCCTGACCTCTCTCCCTTATTTCAGAGCAGGACTTCATTTTTACGTAACGAGTTCTAAATTCCAAAGTTAGTCAAGTCTCAGTGTAAGGACAAGGAACAGAGCCTGTTGTCTGTTGTCTAGAGATGAATGCAAATGTCAACCCTACTTTTTGGTCTTTTTCCGATTGAGGCTAACGCACGTGAGAGTTGGAGTGGACATGCTCCTTGACATCCAAGCAGTAAAATTCCGGACCGAGACCCGTGACCAGGTATATATTGCTTATATTTATCTATTGCACATGACGCCTTCGGTCCTCCTGGAACTTCCCCACATGTTTGAAGGAGTTTCCAGTTTCCGCAAGATACAACTTCCAAGTACGAACAATTGGTGGCCAGCAGTCCTCCTCCCTTTCTCTTCCCTTGACGATCCTGATAATTATAATTACGCTTATTTGCTATTGCCCAATGGTAAGACGTAAACGTAGTCGAGGACTGAGGGGGCTCTGGGCTGAGGTCCTGAAAGTACAAATATGAATTAAGAACTTGTTACTCACTGTGTATCCCTCCTATTGTAAAAGTGCATAATATATTCTTGCATTATGCATTACGGATTTGGACATACACATAGCACTAAATGATAATGGTAAAATGTATTAGCCTTATTAGTTAGCGTAGCCATAATATGTGTTAGGTAATGTATAAGTGAGATGACGATGCATACAGAAAGAAACGAAGAAGATAAGGGACAAGTCTTACAAGTACAAACATAACCATACTACATAGTTACAGTATATACAGTAGTGGTCACTTACTATAGAGTGAATTTGGTTGGATAGGGTGAGCCCTATCCCAGTGATCCTGTCAAGTGACTGACTCTCCTCCGACTCCGACTGACTGACTGAATAATGAGCTAACTGCTCAGAACGAGCAGCTCCGTTCTCTTCCGTCAAGAGAGAAATTGCACGAACTGCTCACTTCTTCTCTACTCCTAATGGAATGAGGAGTTATTGCAGAACGAAACAGAGAAGAGGCAAGGCTTAGGCTCAGGCTCTTATGAATGGTCTTTTTACATTGTGCCATTCAATTCTCTTCGTGGGTCGACCCCCTCGAGCTAACATGTGTTAAGGGGTATGGTGGGCTCACTAATCAACACACCCTTGGGAGTTATCATACACCACACACCCAATCTCCCATGTAGGTTCAATAATGTTGTTAGATTAATTGGAAAATTGAACAGTATGTATAATGCAAATGCATACTAACTGGTCAGTTTGGAAAATCGAAGGCAATCAATACCTACACAATTTCATAGTTAAAGATCCCTACAGTTTAAGAACAATTTTCTTAGATTCTGGGCCCCACTCTTTTTATTGCACGGGAAATCATAGCATAGATAACACGGATCTTCTAGATTCTAGCTAGCATAAAGTTAGGATCGGACCATGTGTGGTCCGGACGATGGGTGGACGGGCGGTCGAAGGTACCCGCCGGAAAATTCAGCTTTTCACCCCGACGCGACCGACAGTCAAAGAACCCGGTCAAGTAACACCTGATTTTATAGGTCTGGTAAAGGGATCCTCAAAACCGGTTAGAATTTTCCGAAATATCACCCAAGGCGGGAAATACTGCACGCCAAACTTCTAAGTTTTCCACTTTTTTATCTTAGAAAAATTTTTACATGCCAAGGACGCTGATACCGAAATTCTACCGCATGCTAAACGTTGACTTGACTCGACTTAAAGCAGAATTTTACACTGCTTCCAATGCTGCGTCTTATTTTACAGCGGGGATTATGTATTTATTCGCCCTAATCAAAGAAAAGTACAAAAATAGTACACAGTCATTATTGTAAAATAAGTCGCAGCAAATGGAAATCAAACCAAGTATTTAAAATGAAACCATTTTTAGCGAGAAACAAAATAATGAATTTTGCTATAAGGCACTGCACTGATTGAGTTCGACTCCCCGAACTGACCAGTGACCATTTAGTATACATGTAACATGTAACTGTTCAATTTCCTAAACATGCTCCAATCCAGCATATGCATACATAACACCACGTACGTCAAGTCCTTGGATGGAGATGAGGGAGGGGTCTACCCACCTAGGGTGCGAGAATTAGTGAAACCAGATTTTGTGGAGGAGGGATTTTGTGTACTACACACATTGCAGAATGAAAGGAAAAGGGAATCCCATCCAGGGCTCTGCTCAATGAAAACTGAATGAAGAGCCTACTGCCATCTCAAAACACAATTTCTCACCTTTCTTGCCCAACTTTGCTTAAAGGCATCATCAGCGTCAAAGGAATACCGCAGTCCGCATTTCCTTTTCCCATGTCCCATTCCATTGTGAAATTCAAGATTATCTACAGTTTGAGTTTTGATTGTACTTAGATACGTATTTGGAAATACCCCGGAAGGTGGAGAGGCGCATTCTCTTACGTTGCGAATTACACATTCCGAACCAGGTTTAAGTTCATTGGGCCAACTTAATCCATACAAAATCAAAATGTTGAAATATGGAGTGGCCATATAGATTAAATTGCTATTTTTCCTGAACGTGAGTCGACGTTTTCGGTTCTCCTAATTTCAATAGCGTCTCTAATGCAGAATTATTTATGAAAAGTGCGTTCTTTATTAAAATTGACCAGATGAAACTCGAAATAAAGAGTAATAAATTGTGGTGACTTATGCTTTACAAATAAATAACTCCGTTTACGGACATGTCCAAAGCAAAAATTGTAAATAGTCATACTCAATTCTTTAACTCAAGACCGAATTCTACTCCATTAAAACTTTTTTTAGAGCGTCCGGCGTGTAGGTACCTAAATACATAATTTATAAATTACCGACCCAATTATTTTCAGATTATTTTGTTTAAAATTAGGAAATGGCCTCGGGATCGAAGTAACATGTGCGCTTTCTTAAGGTTAGCTATTCAATTGATTAAAAGTTTAAACAATTGAGTAAGTGAAATACGACCTTGAATTTTACAATTTAGACTTTCCATTTGTACCTATTTGTCGGTTAGGTACTTCAGCAGTTCAGATTAAAATAGTTTTAGGTTTAACTTGAACATCCTTGGCATTTGCCCCATGGTATTCACTTACCTACAACTGAAATGACAAAACGTCAGTAACCTTGTGAGCAAAACGATTTCTTTTGGCGGAATAAATGCTTTCACGTTGACTTCAATATTGTTTTCACATTCCCAGGTAAAGGACCTTGTCCTTACAGCTAACGGTATTATTCTTTTAGCTTCCATAAATACCTAAGTAAAGGTCAACTAATCATTCCTCATTTTTTATTGGTGGTTGTTAACGATGAACCCAAGGATTTCCATTTATAAAGAACGGCTTACCGCTTACCGCTTGTTAACAATTTACGCAGAAGTGCTTAAAAATATTATGTCATCTTCCGTGTACGAAAAATTTTCATCCATTGTATGTATCTACTGGCCGCAAAGTTATTTTTGAGTAAGATATCTAAATGCAAAATGCAACTATGATACAAAAAGTCATTTAAGCAAGCAGTAGTATATAGTAAGACGTCGCAAAATGGCTAAAATAAAGCAAGTACGACAGTGACATGTGACTGTGACAGTCACCGAAGGCTTGATTCCTCTAAAAGCATCGCACGGCGTGGCTTCCAATTTACGGATATAAACGCCTTTTAAATTAGAAATTACTGTATTTATGTTGAGTTATTCTTGGCCGTTTTGTATTCCATTCTCGTAATTTGTAAGGTGTTTGTAAGGTGTAATTTGTAATACAAATGTTTATGTTGCATATACTGGATAATTTGAATTTGTTGTAAGCATAAATCCACACCGGTAGACTTAGATCTTCTTAATTGCGTACCCTGCGTGGAGAACGCGAATAATATTACGAGGAGCAACCAGATCCAGGACCGCAGAAACGATTGAGTTGTGGACTTCTACCCCATATAAAGAAATTTCCCGCATCTGAAAGTAGCTAAAGGTCCTTGGTTGGAGTACAATTGCAATCAGAATCCAGATTCGAATGTTCTGCATGAGGCAGAAGTCTATGTCCCGCCGTTCAGCAATCAAGTTCCAGTCCTGAATGTTAATGGAATTGAGGTTTGCCCCTTCGATGAAAATCCGGGTCAAGTCTTCGAGCGTCAGATGAACTGAGAAGATCTTAATTTTCCGGAGGGCAGAGACCTGGATTCTGTTGAAGGCATGAGACCGTAGGGCCAGGATGGCCAAATCCGGAGGCCGAAAGTGAGAATAGGACATATGGACGACCAAGGAATCAAGGCGTGCCCGGGACAGAATGGACCAGTCCAATGACTCATCATGCTCTTCCGGACCCCAGCCATTCAATTGAGTCCATTCATCGTTGTACGTAATCTGATAACGACCAAAGGTGCAGCGCAAGTCCGCATCCGTGTGGACAAGGTCGGCCGGGACAGTCACTTGGAGACTCAGGTCCCGAAGAGTAGGGGCACAACGACGGATAGCCGCTTCATAGAAGGTCCAGTTCACAAGGCCAATTTCGAGCTCCATTTTAGTCAACTGAGTCTGCGTACTCAGAAAGGCGTGCCAGGCCAAGTGCTGTCTTCTTGACGGAAGTGGGACTTGAAGGGAGAGCGTCCTTAGCTGGCTTGGGAACTGAGTGCTGGGCGTGTATGTGGGATCCGGCATGATTTGGTATCCCTGACCAGTCCAGAAGTTCTGCCCGCCAGTACTGAACTTAAAGTCTTTCAACCGAGCCTTTGTCTCCAGGCAAGTCAAGGTCAGGGTCAGGATGGCCTCAAAACGAGCATTTGAGCTCGTGTCCATCCCGTTGAGGACTTCAATGTGAAGACTGGAGAGGCCGCTGCAAGAATTGAGAATTCGTTTGATGTTCTCCACTTTGGCCGGCTCGCTGAACTCCTTCTTTCCTATTTTCAAAACAAGGTTCTGGAGCATGAATGGATTCTTGAAGACAATCCCAGCGTAGTCCATTATTTTCCCGGCATATCGCAATTCCAGACTCCGCACAATCACGCTCTGGAGCCACTGAGTCTTCAATTCAACTGACTGAGTAGGACTGTCATGGATCAGGACGCGAACACCCAGGACCTGCTCCAAGTCCCATTTGAACAGGGCACAGACCTGGCGCAGGGCTATACAGTCTGTCGGGTCAGAGCTGCCCAAATCTCTACTCGCATCTAAATTAAGAAGCCAGAGATAATGCTGGCTGTCCTATCAAGGCATTTAATTCAACTTCGCACAAATACAGTTAAGCCTACTTCGGGTGGAAGGCAGAGGAAGGAATGTGTCTGAGTTTTTCGAAAAAGTGAACCGGGATGATTCCGTTTGATGTTCCATCGTGCCCTCCAACGGTCTTCTGGATCCCCCTGATCCATATTAACGCCTTCGGCGTACCTACTTTAAAAATTGGGGTAGGAAAATTATTGGTAACTCAATTTTGGAAAAAAGTAGACATCTTGCCCTATTTCTGCTACTTATCGAAATACGGCAGATGCATATGAAGTTACCAACAAAGCTGTGTAAATAAACAAGATAACCGTTTCCTTGGTAACAGTAACTCGTACAGAGTGTAAAAATTGAAGATACTAATCGGAAACTCGTTACTATACATACGAGCTGCCAATATGCAAACTTTATTAACCCATGAATAACATGTAGGTATCGATAAACTGGGTTGAAGTAAGGCACAGCCCCCACATTGTCGCCTCCACTACACAACAGTAAAACCGCATTATACAGTCTCAACTTTATCATTGCAGAGTTAACGTTGTAAGTTCATTTATTTAAGTTAGGTTAGGTTACAACGTACCAAAAGTACGAACTAAATACCTCCTGAACAAAGTAAATGTTCAATTGATTTATTTCATAAAACTTGAGACTGTATAATGCGGTTCTACTGTAGGCGACAATGTGGGGGCAGTTCCTTACCAATAATTATATAAATACAATATTTTTTCGAGTAAAATCTCAAAGCTGAAATCCTAATATAGTCTGTACAGAAACAAATTCAAGGCAAGGCCGTTTAAAAACGTATTGGGTTGATATTAGAGGAAGTATATCTAGCTTCATGTTTCAATTTAAATGAAATACGTATATGCCAGGACTGATTTTCTTTGCGTAATATGTCAGAATTATTATTAAATACAAGTAACGACCTCGCCTTCGGCTCGTGTCTTATACTTGCGCACGCGGCTCCGCCGCTTAGCGTGCTTGGCTCTACGCTTGGAACTAATTAGTACATATATTTTCTTTAGTAAATAAATCGATTACTTAACTCTACAAATAGTTTGACGTAAGCATGCCATGTCACAAAAACAAAGTACCTACCTACGAAGTGTTATGCCAGACGCAGCGTCTAATGGTTGGACCACGTATAGTTGCACTTGGGCGGTATGTCAAGTCAAAGTGATTTAAATAATTATGGTTCCTTCTGGTTGTCGTTATGGACCATGGAGGAATTAAAAGTGTCAACAAATCCCTTTAGAATTTTCAGAAAATGCCAACAAAGGTCTAAAAAATCCGTTGCTACGGGCCCTGTTTTTGGCCCTTAAGGTACTGACCCCTTTACCCTGAAAATCCCAAGTTCAAACTGGATCTTCGTATTGGGCATAACGTTTTGCTGGCGAGATTTGGTGGGTCTGGGTTGAGAATTGCGATCACGATCAATCGGACAGACCAAACCTTGGAGTAATTTTATAATAGTTATTATATAAGAAGACAATGGCATTCGTATATGTATTATTCACCGAATACTTTAGGGAAATCCCGTTCCTACAAATAATATCCAGGTTCTGCATAATTAATAAGGTAGGTATAGTGATTCCAGTGACCACCTGCAAAGCACTTGATGTCGCAATTTCATGACCATGATTATTGTGGCTACTGAAACTGAAGTGCTTAATAAGCGAATGTTCAAAATGCATGTATACAAAAGAAGCATCGGTCCTGGATACAAATTTGTTGTTATTTCC
The DNA here is from genome assembly GCA_034696285.1 of Hypogastrura burkilli. Lineage (NCBI taxonomy): Eukaryota > Metazoa > Arthropoda > Collembola > Poduromorpha > Hypogastruridae > Hypogastrura > Hypogastrura burkilli. The sequence continues at coordinate 15,187 of JAQFZY010000414.1, forward strand.
GACTATGTAACTGTTCAACCAACAAACCTAATTCTCAGCAAATCCTCGGCCAAAAAGACGTCAATCACTCATACAAATTTTGGAATAAAACAATCCGAGTTCATTGACTGGGTATGCTTTCTAGCATATTGAATGCATAATTGTGCCAGATTCTGGAATTCATTATAGAACGCAACATGAAAAGTATTGATTATTAGCATTACAAGACAATTAGGCGGAAATTCGCTTTACAACTTAATAAGAGTGAAACTCAGGCAGAATCTGGTTTAGATTCAATCCGGTCATCCAAGCTTAAACTGCTTAGGAGCACTTTCGGTTCAAGCCTAGAAATACCTCAAAATTAAATATACTTAATAGTCATTTTCCAATCTGTCTATTATATAACCGAATAACATCATACCCAGTATTACAATGGGCATGAAAGGCATTTCTCTTTCAATTTTGGCTTTGTTCTATATCATTTCTGGAATTATCTGTGATGACCAAAATGGCACTTCTCTACCTGCTGGGCAGGAACTGCAAAAACCTACTGAGCAGACAAGGACGGTCTCCTTTAGAATGGCTGCCAGGTATGCTGTCAAATTATGATATTTATGTAGACCAAATTCGTGGCAAACATAAAATATACTTACTGAATCAAGTCCCTATTGCATATTCAAAATTTGCACAGAGTATGCAAAAACTATGTAATTCAGTGTCAATTTTGTATTGCAGATCCTTACCTATAGAGGGAGTTGATCCTGCAGGCGGTCCTCCCGACCCTTATGTTCGCGTTTACAGGAGCAATGGCTCGGTCTGGGAATTCTTCCTCAGGACTGAATGGAGCCTCAATAATCGAAATCCGAATTGGCTTGAAATTGTGAGAGATCGAGTTAGTTTGAATGTTGGGCAGGTATGTAGGTATATATGTTATTGCTTTATATTTATTAAGGCTGATCTGTTAATTTCCTAATCCCACCACACACACGTTTAAAGTCCTAACTCGCCTATGGTTATATATAACTTCTATGTATACAGAAATGGAAGTTTGAAATTATGGACTATGACCCAATCGGCGAAGACGACTATCTGGGGGAAGTCGTTATTCCGGTTGAAGAGTATTTGAATATAACTGCTGACTTCCTGGCCAAGCCGATCCGGCCACCAGGTTCCGGGACTTTTATTATTTACAAATACACGTAAATGTTCCGCAAACCAGAATATACAAGTAATTCCTTTGCAAAAAACGGTAACTCATTCCATCGACTTGATACCTGTATTTATTAGCATTGAATTGGCAATATATTTAATAAACATATTTCAGACACAAACTGCGTCCCGGGTCATGTTGCTTTCAACGATACATTTACTGTATATAGCTATTGGGACTGCTTTTAAATATTTCGCATATTTTGTACTACAGTAGGTCAGAAGTTATAAGTATGAGCATAATTAGTTACCGAGTTACTAACAAAAACAGTACTTTTTCATATTAAAATCCGTAACACACCGACTCTGATTCCCATATAAATTAATCCGGCTAATGTCCCCTGCCAAGGTCCAGAAACGAGGGGGCCCACGGTCAAGGACTAGCGTTGCTTCGAAAACAGCTCCACCTGGTTCTGTACTCAACGTTACGGAGTACCTTGTAGGCCTGTCTCTAGCAAACTCCTCAGCATTGGTTGAATTCGGGTGCATCCTCATCACTTGGGCATTGGACACGCTCTGAAGGGTCAAGTCAGAACACTGCGGATACTTGCTCAACATTTCATTTAATTCCCTTACAACAGCCGAAGCGGCCTCCCGAACAAGCCAACTCTTCGTCGATATGGTCTCCATATTGTGACAGACGCAGTAGTGATAGGGGATCCCTGCTGTGTCACAGTCACGCCTCAAGGGCACTGGGAGAAAGAGGCTGATTCCCCTTGGCATCTCATTGGAGGCCACTAACGTATTTAAATTTCGAAATCGTTCCTTCACCTCCTCATCCGCAATCTGATTCAAATGTAGCAAGTCCTTCAGCGTTTCATAGAAGTCAAAGGGAGACGTTAGTCGGTCCCTGTTGAGCTTCATATTGCTCACGGCACTCCGATACTTCTCTGAGAACCATCTTGGGAAGCTGTAGTAGAGGAACGGCATGCGCTCTTCAATTTTCCCCTGAAAAGTCTCCCGAATGTCACCCCAGCGGATCCCATGGTCACTCATTAGAATGAGGGCAGTATTCTCAAGGTAGCCGTTCCTCTTTAGCCACTTGAGAGCTTCAGAGAGCTCCTCATCTCCTAAACTCACGTAGCTAAGGAAGTCATGGAAGAGGGCGGTTGCCCATGTAAATGAGAAGTATCGCTTCTCGGTTCCCATCGAGGCCGCAAGCTTCTTGATGTTCTCCAACAAGACCGTGAAGCTCATCCGAGGCCCATAACAGAGCTTTGCGTTTAGCTCCTTGGCGTGCCCAATGAGCCTCGCCATTGGGTGGGTCAACGTACGGAGGTAGTAGTCTGTAGGCTGGGCTCCAAACCCGCCTTTCATGTAGTTGAATATGCCCATCCAGGTCGCATCCTCTGCGTAGGCCGTCCAGTAGCCTTCCCTAGAAAAGTCTTTCCAAATCAGGGGACAGGCGTCAAAGACAGTCTCAAGGCCCTCAGTCTCGTTCTCGCTCTCGCTCCAGCATATTGGTTCCAGCTCAGGGACGGAGTAGCCGGACAGGGCGGGAACAATGTTGGGGAACGTGTTGTCTCCAACTTTTGTGTAGCCGCCCATACCGATCCCCTTCAGCTCTCCCGTTAAGTAGGCGTGAGTCTTTGGCATGGACCGAATGAAGTTCATGTGGGAAACGGCGTCGAGTCCCAGCACAAGTACGTTTAGTTGAGGAGCTGGACGAAGTCTGGATAGTCTCTCAATCCTTTCTTCCACGTCTGGTTTAATTGGAATGAAGTTGAACATGTCAACGACCTCTTGGCCCTCAGGAGACCTTCGGCAGTACACGATGATAAATTCATGTGCTGGAGAGATCTTGGTAATTCTAGAAGTTATTGGATGGCAAATCTTTCTTGAGTACCTGCTCGGAATTAAGAACAGCCTAGGATGAGCTCTAATCTATAAGCTAGTTGAATAATCAAGTAATCATTTACGCGTATTCGTCATCATTCAACCGGGAGAAGTTTTTGTAGCAGCATCCCTCGAAGCCGAACTTGCTGATGTTTGCTACCTGAATCAAATTTGAGTTTGTGTCCGTACTAAAGAGCAAATGGTAGTATTTGTCCCACGGTCTTCTTCGTTTGGGCTGAACGTTGGTGCAGTCGAGTCCAGCCGGGACCTCGACAAATTGCAGGATACTCTTATCCAAGGGGTTCAGACCAGGAAGAGCGCAGGCCCTTGCCTCCACCCCTGTAAAGACTCATAGTTGAAAAATCAAGCCTCATTCAGAGTAAAAAGCAGGGCTCGAAATAGGTCTAGTATGGATTCGGATTTATATTCGGCTTATAACGACATTTTCATAAGGACATCATTCTGATTCGGTAATATTCAATGGATTAAAATTGTAAAGGAAAATACTGTAAGCTCATTACGCACCTAGATGTACTAGATCACTATCTAGATCCACTGTTGTAGTTGTATTAGGGGTGAGGTTGACCCTGACACTGAGGCTCCCTGTACTATTCACAAATATATTGTTATGATTCGTCACATGTATCTGATTGAGAACGACAAGCCCTTGGAAGGGGTTGAGCGTCCGGGGAAACTGACAGAGGTACATTACAAGGATCATTGATACCAAGGACGTGGCGTACAAGCTGATGACAAGCTTTCTTCGAAAAGTACTGGCATGATGCTCCGCCGCTTCTCCCGGGCGGAACTTCATGGCTCTGCTCAGCTTAGTCTCTCTATTTCCACCACCAATATTCTTTAGAACCTTGTATCCTCTAACCATTGTAAATTAGGTATTCCAATGGGAAATTAAACGAGTCCCCTTCGAATGCACTGTCAATAGCGGTTATTCTCCAGGACAAGAAACCGCAGAGGAGCAATTGACATAGTTAAACACTTAATTCTAATTCTCTCCCTGCTGAAAGTAGTGTAATGCGTTCAAAACTTTCTGCACTTTACTGATAATTATGTGATTTTTTTATTTGCTCCTAAAGTGAATCCCATTCTAAGTTACGATAACAGCCATAACACGTATTACGTACCTAACTACTTTAGGCGGTACTGCAATGATAACTTATGCATACTACACTACCACACTATGTACACTACCCAACTTGCACTTGGTAAAGTTTAATGTATACAAGTATATGTAGTATTTCCAGGGCTTCTGATAAGGTTAAAGGATTGGTCCAGTGAGCTGTGTACATTTTGTTTCGGATCATATTCATATCGTTAGTATTAGCACAACACTAGCTGTAATATTTTGGTTTATCGGGATTAGTCGCTGGACGCATAAAGTCTACATATAGCACCTACATACATACTGATTACGTCTGATTCTGACAGTTTGAAATGAAATGAAGCCTCCGCAATTCGAACTGGCTAAAGCGAATATAGCAGATCTGCACTAGCTTTAATATGCTTTTATATTTCTCTACGTCATAGTACTCATATATGTAGAAATTCTTTAGAACTTCTCACCATACTGTTATCCATAGTATTTATTTACATTAAATACACACAATACAGCAACACTAGTGTGGTTGTTGGCTGTCGACTGCATTATGGGCCTCATTTCTTTTACGAAACGCTACAGAGAAAAGCTGTAAAGTTTACAAAAAAATGTTCTAGTAAAAAGTCAGAGAGTATGCCTTAGTGTGCTCTATAAAGGACGAAACAAGTTGAATTTATTATAACCCAATAACTATTTTTTTTGGAAGAATGAAAGTTCACGAAGACAGAAAAAGACGTCGTGTAAAGATTCAAGGCCTTCAACTTGAGGATAATTTTTCGTATTTTCCCATAGAATGACTGTAAAATAAAAATTAAAAAGTATTTCCGAAAAGGGTACAAAAGCAAGAAAAGCATGGCCCACAATAAATTTGAAGACGGGTATGATTGGGCAGACAGGTACCGAGGTACCTGGGACAGGGAAACGCAAATAAATGTAAAGGTATAAGGCAAGATGGGCAGAAAGGGAGGACAGGAGGGCAGAGAAACGAATTGTAAAAGAAGGCATGATAGTGAGAGCATCAGGTAAATGGCGCGGCCAAGGCCCAAGAAATAATAAATGTAAAGGAAGGCCACCCCTAAACAATTGACACCCGAATTTGCAGACTTCGAAGGAAGCGGCTGCGAAATTAGCCGAGCACAGCACCACACCAATCTTACCCTGCTATGCTGCTATTCGCGATGAGATAATTTAATAAACAAGTGTACAGGAGTGGATCATCTGGACGGTTTTACGGTATCGTTGGGCAATCCAAACTTAATGGAATGCTCAGATACCTGTTATAGGTACGCTTACATTATGTATTTTATAGCATTTAGTTACTAATATAAATTAAAGCCCATGGTCTCTGCGACATTTGTGTTGAGTATATGTTTTTCCCTGAGTGGACAGGTAACTTTTCCATTTTCCGCAGCTCTCCAAAAGGTTGAAGAGCACTTTCCGGCTAAGCGGCTCCTCGTATGAGAAAAATTAAAGACGCATAATAGGTGGTAAACGCGGTCGAGATTCTACAATTCAATTCAAAGTGTGGAAATTTGTACTCCTAGTGCCCATTATTCTCAGAAAACGACCACAAGATGTCGATTTAGCCCGCTTCCCAAGCACCTCGGACTTCCCGCTATTGAGATTGTTGTACTTCAAACAATTCCCTTTCAAACAAACTTAATTTGACTTCTGTTGGGCATAGGGTGCCTGAGTTAACTGGGCTTTAAGTACCCTATCCGTAGCCTATTTTCTAACGCACATTTACATAGGGAACTCCTCACTCCCAGGATATCGAACTGTAGTTCGTCGGCGTTACCTGTAGCAGCAAAATTTCTCTCAATTCAATTCTACCAGTTCTACTCAGTACATTGATGTCAGATAGCTTAAAGCAAATGAGAACCACTCTTTATCCTTTATAGTTTGGTAAGTACTACTACATATGAACCGCGTATATTTTTAATTGCAAGCCGAACCGTACCGTAATCACTTTCGCTACAACTTAATAAAATTGGATATGTTTAACTGGCTAATTTATGTTTAAAAAAATTTATACCCAGAAAAAATTTCGAAATAAAAAATGCATTCATAAAAAAATACATTTAGAAAAAGCAGACTACCCTGAACTTAAGTGCACTGGAAAGATAGAAACAAGAAATAAACAATCCAGGACTAATTTTTGCTTCCCGTCTAAGGTCCTCCGTGATAATTTTCATGAATTCATTTTATTTCAACATTTATTTAATCGGAGGATCTTCACGGACGCAAAAATCAGTCCTGGATTGTTTGTTTCTTGTTTCTATCTTTCCAGTGCACTTAAGTTCAGGGTAGTCTGCTTTCTCAAAATGCATTTTTTATTTCGGAGTCTTCCAGGTTTCTAATCTTCAATAATATATTTAGTCAAAGTCATGACTCATGATCATGACCCATTTCAGGAAACCTATTCGAAGGCCCGCTTTGTCTCTGTTTTCTCGCGTCTTAGACTTAATTGAAAATTGGTGAATTGTAATTCGGATGTTGGAGGGATGTACCAGGTAAACAGTAGTGATGGGTACTGGTTACTGGTCTTACTGTTGTATTGGGATGGATGCTGGTATTATAATTTTCGAATGCCAGGTATCGGAATTTCTCTGAACTTTTGAGCTCAGCGAGTGTAGCAGGAGTAAGAAAGTAGTAGATGCCGTAAGAAAAATGTTGAGCTTTTGGCCCATGCCATGCTCGAAATCGAATCCAAAAGGGCTGAGATTTTGCTCAGAAGTAGTTAGTTGTATTGCTTCATTGTACAAGTTCACAAATTATTAGGTCATTTTTAATAAGTTAATAAACTACAAGTCTACAGTAAATACTAATATTTGTTATTGTACGTAGCTATACAGGCTTTTAATTCTCAATCAATAAATAAGGAAATGGGATTAATCTACTCACTTTGCTCTCGGTTAATGGTTAACATATACATACATAGATATAACCATGAAACCTGAACAATCTGGTTTACAAATCACCAATACCTAAACATACCTTTATACAGTTTGAAATTGCAAAACTTATCAATCTCAACAATGTTTAATAGTGAGAGTCTTCGTTTTAGAATCGATGTACATAGTTTGGTGGAATGATTGGGTTTACCGACTATCATGGACGACTGGACACAATGATAAATTAAAAGTACTATAATAGCTCTTGAACAACTTTGCATTGATTTGTTTTAGTTTTAGATTGCACATTCTGTGTTCAGGATTAAGCACCTCTAACGAACCTGATCCCGAATTTGGATCAAGGATTGAGCGCAATAAAAATGAAGAGGAACGTTTAGAATCCAATACTGAAAAATTACATCTTAAATATTAAGTAACAATTCCATAGTTATAATTATTTAACAAGGTTCGTATGAAATAATCACGTATTTTTAGCTTCTCGACAAGTAAGCTTCTATCCTCCAGCTAACTCTCCAGGGATACAGCCTTAGTAATACAAATTGATTATCAAAAATATATTACTTAGTAAGCATCACTACGGCATTGTAAGTAGACACATCATGGGAATTGTACGTACGGCGAAACTGAACACTTAAAGTACAAAATACAGTTTGGAAGTTTTATATTGGTATGTATGTGTTACAAAGTAATAGCTTATTGGTCTGCGACTCAGTAGGCACCTCCGTTACTTCTTCCGTTTACCATTAGCATCATGATGAATTAGCACGTGCGTATTGAGCTGACTCTTTTGCGTACATCGTTTCCCGCAGTAGTTGCACTCGTACGGAGTTTCTCCCGTATGGATTCTTACGTGCACTCGTAAATTACCCGCCAGCCGAAACGTCTTGAAGCAAATTGAGCACCGATACGGTTTTTCTCCAGTGTGGAGCCGCAAGTGGGCCTTTAATTGATAAGGCTTCGTATACGTCTTTGTACAGAGTTGACAGGCATGGATCCCATCCGTGGAGTCCACCTGTTGTTGCTGAAATTTATACTGCAGATTTGCATTCGGTGGCGAAGAAGTTCCTTTGAATTGTTGGGAATGTTGTTGGATAGCTGAACCATTGTTGTACTGAGCACGATTTGAGCTGCCGCCCTGTTGGGACTTTATACTAAGATGGGAATAGTTCCCGTCACGAATCCTAGATAGCTGACTCTGTAGTTTAGTGGGTAAGTACTGTCGCTGCCTTGTTGTAGGTACAATGGACGAAATCTCTGGAGTCATGAAGTGAACCGAGGTTGGTTCGGGGTCGGAGTTAAAATGATTGTTGTATGATCTCTGGATTCTTAGCTGGGACTCAAGAATGTTGGTTTGACCTGAGGTGGAAGAGTCAAACATTTTTTTAGGCAACTTTTATGAGACTTCGCGAATATAATACACGTAAAGGTGCAAACTCACTTTGATCAGAGTGCATAGAATTTCTGGACCGACCATTTCCATTGTAAGTTTCGTTTCTATTATCTCCTGGAAAAACCGAAAGATATCAATATACATATAAATAGGTATTATACTGTATTAATGTTAAACCATCTTAAACCAACGTATGACTTTTAGCGTAAGAACACTACAAGTGCAAAGTGTGTCATGCATATGAATTATTGTATGGGAAAGCGAAAAGGACTGATTTAATTTAAACGCCGACGGCAGAAACATGTAGTAGGCATATCTAATGCGGGTAATATACATTACAGCTACAGGTAATAAGACAGGACTCATTTCTTGAATACTTACCGTCAACTTCGTATACTTCGATATCGTCATGCACAAACACAGCTCGTTTATTCTTTTCCCATCCATTTCCCTTGTTATTGTTTCGATGCCTGTAAGGACAGAACAATCACAGTAATGAATATTGAGCATTTTCCTGACAAAGTTAAAGCTCTAATGTTAACAAGTCATTTCACCTACACGTGCGTCGTTATGAATCTTAATTTTATTTAAATTAGTAGACGAAATCCTTGATAATGTGCTAGTAGCCAGTATTCACATACATACTGGATACTAAAAACAAGAGGTATTACTCCACAAGCGCCTGTAATTTTCCTCCTCTTTCTGCGCACTTTGATTCTATATTGTTTGCAATCATGAAAATCGTTTCCGCTGTGCTTGAGACAGAAATGATAAAAAAGCCAACTGCATGCAAATAGTTAGCCACCGTTATCTGAATACAGATTGCAGCTTGTAGTTAGGTATATATTTATCCGAAATTCTGATCCCTTACCCGGGATTATTGTTGTTATACTCCCTCTCCGTGTAGAAACCGAGGCTGTATCCCTGTTCTCGTTGTTCGGAACTGTCAACTTCAGGGCTCATCTTACTGTCCCGATTATCAACCTCATCCTCGTCATCAACGGACTGACGATGAAAGACTAGCGTGTTTCTACTTTCGCCAGTGCTCCTCCTTGAAGAAACTGAGACGCCCTCATCTATGTCATAACTTTGATTCATCTTCAACATGGAATTATTGGCACGTTTTGGAATGGGCGGGGAGACCAAGTTTCTCGTCATTGCTAGAAGACCAAATGAAAACAGAATTAGGCACCAACAATACTGCAACCGTATCTTTGCAAATGCATAGTTTCTTGAAATACTTACCTTGAAATACTTGAGTTCGGAAGGCTTCAATTCGTTGGTCATTCTGACTCAGCCTAGCCCCGTTATTCAAGGAGCTGTGTGACTTCTCCAGAGTCCCTTTGATAATGTCAGTTGACAGGAGGATTTCTTGCTGAATAACTGAGAGCTCGTCGTAGAGGCGGGCAAGCCGAATGGCTAGACTGGCACAGGAAGCACAGAATGGGAGCGTTTCGTTTTCAAAGTCCCAGGCTGAGCCGTAGACCGTTTCATCCATGTCCAAGACTTTGCAGAAGAGGGCGAATACTTGATGATTCTCTGACCCGGATGACGAGGACTCGGTGGAGAGTCGACCCTGGCCCGGCTCATTTTTTAGTCCAATGCTGTTATCAAAGTATTCCCTGTAGCAGAGGAGGCAGGACTTCGGTCGTTTCGTTCGATTTGTGTGTAAACGGGCAGACATTTTTTCATAGGTACAGTTCCAGGAATCTAAGTTAGTGGGAAACATACACTACAATCAGCATCCGAGCAGAAGACTCTCTATCATTTTTGTATGGAAAATTCCTGGCATATGACTAGCCACTAATAAAAATGCGTCTCTACGTAAAGAATATCCGGCTGGGTAAGTGGACTTCGAGACAACACATGACTTAATAGGATGATTCATATGCTACTTAGAAAATATGAGTACATACTACTTCCGTTTCCATTCCCAGATCCCAGGCGTGCATCGTACAGCATAAGTTGTTAGTCAAGGACGTATCTAAATATCTATCCTCATACCCTACGATGTATAACTAAATTAAATGTCCAATATGCTGCCCTATTAATAACCACAATTTAAAGAGTTATAAAAACTGTTAAGCATAATACGAATTTTATCCAGTAGTAACGCTCGTATAGTCGAATACATTTCCTTTGAAATACGTATTGAGTTCGATATCTGTATAACAGCATAACTGATTTAGAAAGATCTATTCAGCATGCATCCGTTTTCTTTAACATACTCGTTTACCATTCTTTTACTAATGTTATTTAAAAGTATGCTACCGAATAATTATACCTGTGCATTACTAGACTTTCCAATTGCACGATGACGAAATATACCTCCACAAAGCGGACAAAAGCACGTTTCGAGTTTAGAACGTTATTAGCAAGTCCTTATGCTTTCCTCTATAAATATGCGTTGCGTAACTACATACATATTACGCAAAGTAATTGTAGAATAACATTGTATGCCTACAACATACACCCCAAAGCCCAACTCGGGCCACATGCTGTATTCTGTGTAAGTAGGAAAATCCCGTTTGAATATTTACTTACTGATATGCAATTAAATAAAAAACATGTTGTGGCCATGTGGCGTTAGGCGTTACTAAAAAAATGTGCTATTTACATATTTGACAAGACAAAGTACCACTTCCGACTCCGATTCGGAGCACAGTATTGCCCTTACAATTATTTTCAGGTCACATTATTGCTCTAAAAATCAGTTACAGGTCTGGCCTTATTGACATGACGAGCGCACAACACGGACCTAAGAATTTCCGGTTTGGCATTTTATTTACATGACAGCAACAGAAGTATATGCTGTTAAAAAGTTCATTTTTTCCCAATGGAATACCAATAGGAAAACAAAACGCTATCAAACACCTATTATAAGCTTAGGTACATACATACATAGTACATACATACCATACCATAAGTGTAGACATTAGGCTAATCACGCTGTAACGAACTTTGCTATTTGTATTTACTTACTCTAGATACTACATTTATTTGACATGTTTATCTCTCCACTAAATACTGTGGTGACGTTTAGCGTTCTCACTGGCTACAAATGGCTCCCACAATAAGAAACTGAATTTCAACTTACTATTCCAAAGCAAAGGCGTGAATCTGACTTTCGTTCCTCTTCTAAACTCTTTCACAGTGTATATGAACCCTTAGATCCCGTTGCACTCGGACTGAACTGAGCAGGATATTGAACAAATTGTATACAATAAGTTTGGTAGTACGGAGTATGGAGTAGTACCTAGAAAAAATATAACTGTGATTTCTGGTAGTGGTGGAGGGTGCCCCGTTATAATCTCCCAGAGCAGGACTACTAATGTCAACGCCCCTTGAAAAACTACCTTGTATTCTCTTCCCAAGGTATATCTCCCTGCCGCCTATAAATGTTACTGCGGACGGGGGATATAGAATAAAAGATCTTCGGCAACAGGGAAGATATTACAAAACGTGTAGTAGTGCTGGGACGTACTGGGTACTAAAGTAATACGGACAGGGAGGGGAAGTGTGAGTAATAAGGACGTGTAACGTACCTAGTCCTCGTTCGTAAGCCTGTGAAACTTATTATACGTATATTATGCTCCGGCTTGAACCCAGGACTAATTTATTCAAAGACTCGTTTTTTAGCACAACGTATGTATGTAGCTAACTGCGTTGTTGGGACGTTAGTCGGGGAATGTGCATATACACAGCACCACAGCACAGCACAGCAGCAGGTAGGGAGTTTTGGTCCAAAGGGTTAATATTTGTGCCACTCACGACGTATGCTTTATCAGGTAGATAGGAATTAGGACTAAACTGTAAAACCCTGGCTCGGCATATTACAGGCTTATATGACCCTCCGTGGTACACTTATTGCGTTAGTTGGCCATATACAGGGATGACTATGTATCTATTTAGTAGATATGGGCATGGACATTACCAATAATAAACTCTGAACAAATAGCCTTCCCATTCATATTGATACTGGTGCCCAAAACTGACACTGATAATAAATATCTCTGCTGCTGGCTTGTGCAAAGTCGTGGCAATAATTTGGAAAATAGATCTCAAGTGGGAGCGTGTGGATACTCGGAACTGGGTGATGATGATGCAGTGTATTGTAATTTTGTATGAGTAGTGTGGGGATGCTTGATTTACACACATCATCACCAGTCATGAATATTACGAGGAGGCTGACTTAGCAACTTATACTGATTAGCAGGATAGGAGCTTTCGTTTTTGGAGAACTCTAGAAGAATACATAAGGCCAATTATCAGAGGATATATTTTAATCAAGCTAAACACGGCCAGTACTGTTCTGCAGAATTAGGATGCACTGCTGACTGATAATTATGGAATGAGAATGAGACACAAGGACAGAGAAATCATGTTATTCAACCATTATAAATATGTATTAGGATGTTGTATCTGTATGTGAGCCTTTCATGTTTGTACATTGGGATTTCATAGGTGTATAATACCGAAGAACTAAGAACATACGTGTGCTAAAAAGTAGCTGGGAAATGATTAAATTGCAGATACCTGTACCTTACATAGAACGCCACTTGATGATGAATGACGGCAATTAAATTGATATCTGGTTTCACGTAATATTCTGCATAAATAGTATCCGGTAAATGATACACCTAGGCTAGGTGACTTAGCAAAACCCTGTTTATTAACTACTTCTCCTTGACTAATTCAGTGTATAAGTGCCTATTCTTACAGGTATGTCTTGTTGCTGTCCAATCTTAGCTAAGGAACGGATTAACGCTCCGCTATGAACAGAGACATTACCCGGAATACTCTACCGGTACTGTCCAGCACATTAATGGACATATGTATACACATGTACCAGTATGCTTTTCGATATAATATTTATTTCCTTCCAGTTCCAGAATTCCAGTAGCCATCCTTTACATATCTTGCATTTACTAAGTCTCCTTTCTTTACACCTATTGCCAGCGAGCCTTCCATCTTTCCAATTTTCCAGCATTCCTTTCCTGCACTCATCGTTTACACCTCTTGCCTTCAAGAAGTGAAGTCTTCCAATACAACTGCCTTCATGTATTCCTTGTTTACATGTCTTGCCTTCCAGAACTCCTGCTCTCGTTTACATTTGTTGCCTTCCAGTACTAATGCCTTCGAGCCTTCCTGACCCAATTTACATTTCTTTCATTCCAGAATTATAGCCTTCCAGGAGTCCAGAATTTCGGCAATCCTGTCATTGCTTACATCTCTTGCCTTCCAACATTTCTGCCCTCGTTTATATCTTTTCTAACCAATATAATATTATGACATGTATGTAGTTTTCACCGTCATGAACCTACAGGACGCATTTCTCAACCTACACCAACCAAACTCCGCTCCGCCAGCAAAAAGTTATGCCCAATACGAAGTCCAAGTTCTGACATGGGATTTTTAGGGTCAAGGGGTCAGTACC
>JAQFZY010000415.1:0-29057 GCA_034696285.1 Hypogastrura burkilli
ACGGAACTCGGTAGCTTTGAAGGGTACCTTACTCCGTACCTTAGGATACTGACTTACGTACCCGTGCACCCGACTGAAATGTAAAGTGTGCATCTACACACACCGAACCAACCTGATCCGAAGAACTATTACTTTGTTTGTGCTACTAATTACTAACTACTAGAGTCCTTACCTAGGTATCTTCACCTCCTCGGCAGCTGTTCCAGTTAAGGTAAAATTAAACCGAAACTTAGTAAGTACGTCCCCACAAACTACTAGAACTATAACGTGTATTAGATACGTGTCTGGTGTCTTAAGGCCGATTGATTTCCAATTCCTACACAACTGCAATGGAAAAGCTCCCCCTCTACTTTTCCCTTTGGAAGTCGGACGCTTTTTTTTCTTCCCCACTACTACAGTACTTTTATTACGGTTTCACTGTTCCGACCACCCCACACTGACATATTACCCTCAATTGCTGGGAATTCTGTGTAGCGCTAACCGTTAACCTAGGTCCCAGCGCCTGGCGCCGCCGGCCGTTCAGTTAGTGAAACGAAATTTTCTCATAGTTTAAACCTAACCTATTTAAATAAAGTTACCTACTTGGTCCGGCCGAAACATAAGGTGGTGGATATTCAACTTTCACTGGGTGTGACTGGTGGAGGGTGGTGGGTATAGTGACGCCACACTCCAATCAGGCAGGCGCAGCAGACAGAAATCTTGGAAGGGAGTTATTAAGGTGAATACAGCGGCTATGCATTTAGTGTCAACTCCGGTTGAAAATCCGGTTTATGTTTGTAATGTCGTCGGAAGTTACGCTGAATGTGGTGCATATTTGGTGGCATATATGTGTAATTAATTACCTAGTTGCTACTATAGAAGGGCCTAGTAATTAGACGTTTAGGCGACAGCGTTACATTATGGAAACCGTGGGAGGCTTAAATAACCGAACCTCGACTCGAACCTCGAACTGCCTCTTCTGTCTCGGTCTCGGTATTCTTAAAATCTCCCACCGTCACCACCCGTACTTACTACCTTCAGTATAATTACTCATTACCAATCCATTCTGGATTTTGCTAACCTATTATCCCTCTACGCTTCGGGCCGCACGAGTTGGTAGTTTTGAATGCTCATAATTTCTCTGTTTTAAATAATGTACCATTTCTAGAATGAAATAAAAAAATTCAATAGCCTGGTCCTGGTCCTGGTACAGACGGGTGGGTGGCAACATTAGTGGTAGATTTTAGGAACACCGCTCTGTCTGACCAACACTAACATACTAAGTACAAGTATCAATAATACCAAGATTCAAGATCAAATATCAACTATCAAATCAACTATTAACATCAACACAAGTCGACACCGCAACGTGACCGTGCCGTGCTCGATCTAATAAGACAAGAACATCAAAATCGATAGGCTGCCTGCCTGCCTGGCCTTACTACGTGGAGGACGAGGACGGACGGAGGTATGTTTCATATGAAACTTATTTGTAAAATCCATTAATACAGGTTATGTTACAGCTTAGATTCGATTCGAAGCATAGCGCATACACAGATTAGAATATTTTTAATTTAGAAAAAAAACACTGTTAGCAGTTGTGTCGTGAGTCAACCAGAATGACGGCCGCCATGGACAAAATGCCTGTTGATTTGGAACTAAAGAAGGTAAGAAGGAACAAGGAACCGTTGTCGGGTTTCAGCTTTCGGCAAGTGTGCCAGGAAAGCATATCCCATAGTAGAATCTCATGTT
Source organism: Hypogastrura burkilli (assembly GCA_034696285.1). Lineage (NCBI taxonomy): Eukaryota > Metazoa > Arthropoda > Collembola > Poduromorpha > Hypogastruridae > Hypogastrura > Hypogastrura burkilli. The sequence continues at coordinate 1,732 of JAQFZY010000415.1, forward strand.
TTATCCCTGGGACACTTTGAACTTGCTGAAACCTTACCACAGTAAGAAACCTTACCTTACCCCATGTTCTATTTAATATAAAATAATCAAGCCTTCGGAATTGCCATGTACATAGTTAGTCTCACAGCAAACACACCTCGCACAAAGGCACTCACTTACTCAATCGCTCAATCCCTTCCTGTCTGTCAGAATCTGACTTTCGTGTTTAAATACATACTTACATATTTGTTATACTTTTATTCTAATTGAGAATGAATACCCATGTTACACTAAAAAAAAATCGGAATAAGAACCTAAGGAAAGCAGTAATTCTTGCTTCTCATGAATAGGCGTTTGCGGAGCTGCAGCAGAAGAGCTATGAAACTTACCAAAAGCTAGATTTCGCAGATCGACAAGTTGACGGCCTCAAACGAAATATTCTTCACAAACAGATTACGGACAAGGAGTTACAAGTTTGGATAATATTTGATACAATATTTTTAGTTAACCATAATAATAATACATTATACGGTCCCTTTTTCCATTTTGTCTTAAAACGTAACCGAGGAATTACTAATAATTTAATTTCAGGCACTTCCGACAGGAACAAAGGTGTATCAGGGTGTTGGAAGATGTTTTATTGCGTCAAACGTCCCGGAAGTCAGAGAGAACATTGGGAAGTCGGTCAAGGAATTGGATGAAAAAGTACGAGTCTTTGAAGTGAGTTTCTTGTGAAGGCAGAATTTTATAAATTCGTCTTATTCGTATTGTCCACTCTGGCCCGATAGGTATACCATAAAGAGTGAGGTATAATTATTACATTTAAACAAAAATTTATGAGCAGCAAAATAAGGAGTTCATGAAGCAAGATCTCAAGGCAACTGAAACCCAATTACGGGAGCTAGTGGCGTCGAAAAAGAATTCACTGTAAGCGGAGATTGAATTTCGCAATCACACTGGAGTTTTTGCGATTGGAAATTGGAACAGACACAACAACCTTCTTAACCCTTAACCACCACGTTTGTATGCTTTACGAGGCTTGTTATTCGTTAGCCTTTTTACATACGAGATATTCCAAAATTATAATCATTACATCGGGTTGGCTCGCCCATAGTTGCTACTCGGCTAACTTTTACACTTACTAAAATTGTAATAGTAAATATTACAGTTAATAACCCTTCAAACTGTTGGGTCTAAGATTGAGTCCAAAAATCTTAATCAGGATATACCTAGCAAGTTAGATCTGGTTATCGATGCCAGAGAGACGCACATTTACCATGTAGCACTATTACTGGAGAAGGGACACTATTCACACATCGCCGTAAATGTACGATTCATCAAGAGGAATAGGAGAAGAGGACGAGTCATAGATAATCCCAATTATTATAATCATAATCATGCTATTTCTCGGTCCCCTGCTCACCTTTCAATCCCCAACTACAGAGGCATGTTTCAGTCTTTGCAAGACCGAGAACGTACTAACTGTCCTACCGGGTTCTGGCGAATTCCAGTAAATAATGATCTTGCATGGTCCCAAGTGCCAATGGTACTGACACCGCCGAATCAAATTTCTTTGAGACAATAGTGCTCATGCGTTTGCATGGTCGTAATGGTACTGGCAGAGGTAAATCTGATTTATTTGAGACAGTAGTGCTCATGCGTTTGCATGGTCCCAATGGCATTGGCAGAGCTAAATCTGATTTATTTGAGACAATAGTGCTCATGCGTTTGCATGGTTCCAACGGTACTGGCAGCGCTAAATCGGATTTATTTGAGACAATAGTGCTCATATCCGGTTTGCATGTCCGGGGCGTCAAATGGGTCATTTATTACCACAACCCGGGCTCACCGGCTCGCATTTACGTATACTTATATGGTCTTTAATATTAATATTGGAGATCATTTGTTACTCGACCTACCTGATTATTGATTAACTAGCCGGCACGGCACCACCAATTCTGGTGCGTATCACCAAAGCTCTGATCCGTAACATTAGATTTCATAACAAACATAACATTTTCTGGACATTTCCATCGTACCTGCGAGTGTGACTTTGTTCAAAAGCTGTCAGTCAGTATCATTACTCCACCCCCTTTCTTTTACCAGCCAATTACAGAACGAATCAAACGGTCGGATGGAGGGAGATTTAGAGTTCATATCAGAGAGGACCCATAGTTACCCGATGAGTTATCGCAAATTCTGAACCGAATGGTACATCAGGTAAGCTAATAATACGTAATTTTGTTTATTTTAGTCATCTCTTTTGGTAGGTAGGTACCGGATAAAAACAAGCTCCTGACAAATTGAAAATAGTTTAATGTTTCGTATTATTTGAGTTTGAGGAAAACAGTCGATCACCCATGTGAACGCTCGATAGGCATGGATATACCCACCCATTTTTTACTGTACTGTACAGTCGTATTTTGGCATACTAGTCCATAAAGTATGGTTGGCCATTTTGGTCACGACGTCTGGTCAGGATCTCAACTCCAGTGTCAGTTACGAGGAGGGTCTCTTCGAATTGTGCTGACAACTTTCCGTCACTCGTTACTGCAGTCCATTCATCTATGTATAAATAAGAAAACTATGATGCTCTCTGCAACGATTTGGTTCTCATCTCTCATCATACTTTTCTGTTGATCTTACCTGGCCAATGCTCATCCCTCCAGGTTCCTTCAGATATCATCGGCTCAATTGTAAAGCAATGGCCGGCTTTCATAACACCTACAGCTTTATTTTCTGAAAGAAAGAATTATTACTGCTTTACTTTGTGATATGAAATGCGACTGTTGTCGTCTGGAACAGCTTTATTCTCTGAAAGATGAATTTATATTTGATATGAACTGTGTTGTTAGTAGATATCTGCAACTCACTTGCGTAATGCGGTATGCTGGGAGCAGTGTGAAATAAGCGATGAATACCATGGCCGCAGTAGCTTCTGACAACTGAGAACCCATTGTTTTGTGCATGCTTTTGAATAACGTTCCCAACATCACGATACCTCACGCCAGGCTTGACTAAATACACAGACCTCATGATGACGAGCTACAGTCCATACTTTTAGTCGATAAGAAGGACTTACCCATTTCAATTGATTTTTGAAGACATTCCCAGGTTGCCTTCACTAATTTTTTACCTTCCTCCGAAACTTTGCCAATTTGGAAGGTTTCGTTGAGGTCTCCATGAAATCCTCTGTGATAGACAGTGACGTCAACTGTTACAATTTAATACAGGTTAGAAATGAGCCTCTGTTTTACCGGATATCGAATATATTTTTTAGCAGAAACCTAAACTAACCGTTGCAAATATCTCCATCTTCTAAGGAACGCAAGTCCGGGATGCCGTGGCAAATCACTTCATTCACGGACGTACAGCATGACTTTGGGAACTTATAGTAGTTGAGTGGGGACGGATAACATTCGCGGTCCACACATGCTTCATGGACAACTCTGTCAATCTCCTCCGTAGTAACACCGACTCCCATAACTTTGGCAGCCTCGTCCAGTACTTCTCGGCCAAGCTGTAGAATAATTGAACTTTAGCTGATGCCAACAGCCTTTACAGTAGTCCTCCTAAGTTAGTAATAGTACCTACTGTAGATGTCATTCCTACCTTTCCAAAATCTTCCCCGTTCACCGAGCTTAGCTGTATCGATGTTTATCTAATTGACGTCATGGAAGCCAGGGAAATAATTATTTCGTGTATGCAGAGGTTGTCCGATCCAGTTCTCCTAAGCAAGCCTACAGGACACTTTTTTCTTAAATGAATAGTACTATATTTTTATGCTCTTTATCTACTTGCTTCTCTTAATAATTCAAACAACGTACTGTTGGTGGAAATAATTGTAAAACTTGGAAACATTTTTTTTAATCCGAGGCCTGAGCAATAAGAACAAATCAGATACGATAGGGAGGCCTCGGATTTAACAATCGGGTTTCCAGATTATACAAATCTTTCCACCAACAGTATGAAGGACCTGTTTTAACATATTTGAATTAATGTCAGCATTTAAAAAAAATATTATTGTTGAGCAATGATGCAGAGATGTGGGCTAATAATGGAGAGGATTAAGCTTGTGTTGGCCTGTGTTTATAATTTCAACTTGTGCTAAAATTAATTCTAACATGTTAAAATAGGTCATCGATAATTTCGTGGAACTGTTGAGAGGCAGTAGAGATAGTACTGTTCACTCAATTTATTAAAGAAAAAGTGTCCTAAAACTGTACCGGACAACCACCGTATAGAAGAAATAAGAATAAGCAGAGCTATATCGATACAACTAGGCTCGGTGAACAGGGACGATATTGGAAAGGTAGGAATGATATCAACAGTAGATGCCATTACTACGTACGTTCGTTAGTCTAACCTTGCAAGCTACTCTCATGGACTCAATGTCTTCGTCAGAAATGATTTTTATACTTGAAGTGCCTCGAATAGCCAGCTCACTATGGGGCAAACCCTCTTCATTCCCAGCGTAGTCTGGTCTTGGAATTGTGTCAGGTACCAAGCGCCTTGGCGTTACTTGGAACACACGGAGTTTCCCTGTGTAACGGTATCCGGGCCATGGATTGTAAGCTTCTCCATTTAATACTGTGGAATCGTTAACGTGCTTCACAGTAGCGCCCTCTGATAATTGTGCCAAACAATAATACTACATAGTTAGCAGGCATTACATTGCGAATTGAGCTGATTGAATGATTTCCCATTTGTAATAATTCTTATGTCATATGTGACTAAATTACATATCCATAATCACCCACGAAGCAAAAAATGACACGGACTTTACAAATGATAATGGGTAATTACTTGCTGATTTGTGTACGGCTTTATGAGTGGACCAATTCTTGGTAAAGCATTCCTGAAAATAAAAATCAAAGTAGTGGGCATGTATTAGCTAACATTAAACAATATTCAGGTTTTTTAAAAGCGCGACGAATTAAAGTTCATTGGAATAATCTGCAGTTTACTAAAAACCCACGTACCTGGGAACAGAAATAGGAACCTTCAATATTTAGTTTGATACACGTTGGACATTGTAACTTTGAGGGAGAGTTGCAGTTTGGTGTTGTGCATAGATTACTGGCCATGTTTCTTATATAGACAGAGCTTCAACAATGACAATTTCCTGGATTGGACTTCCGGCTCTGATATATGCTTACCTCTTGTACGCCTTCCAATAATAACAATAGTGGAAATTAGGAATTTAATCAGGAAATACAAAATACAACTAGACCAAACAAAATTGAACTCTGCATCTGACTGCTATTATGCTGCTAGAATTGAAAACTGAAACTCTACACGTCGCACGAGTAACTAAAATGTACCACTTGACAACTAATGGGTCCCCATTCTACCGACTTTGTATTAATTATTATTATATTAAATTAACTCTCTACTGCATCTCTTACGCATGCGGATAACCATATATTTGTTATTAGATGCAGGGAGTTTGGGTTCTCCTTATCTGTTAGAGTTTTAGCCCTATATTAGCCACGGTATATTGGGGCCGGTCTAGAAAGTAATGGTCGTATATTCTAGTCGAAACGAAACGAAACGAAACAGTAAGAGCAAAGAGTCAGATCTGAATTTAATTGTAAATCTCATCGTTTGAAAAAACAATTCATTTTCCGTCTTGCAAGGATATGGGAAGCGCCGATGGGTTACGATGAAACTGAAACCTAATCGTTTCAGGTGTTAACTCGGCTCGAGCATTTATGATTTACGGAATACGATACCCATTTAGCCAGAATATGTAGGTTTAGATCGTACGATTATTTGAAATAAACTAGCCAACCAAACCCGCGCTAATGCAAAATCCAGCTACTTTTTCTAAAAATTTCTACCAAACGTGCGTTTCATTTAAGTGAAAGCATTGAATAAAGATTTGCTGGCATTATTACATTACTAGGCATGGACATAACTGTGGAGTTCAACCACCTCGGTTGGCCCGTAAGGGGTAGACCCCTTGATCCAAAAATCTAACAAATGAACTGGTTGAGCAATGGGAGCCAGTACTTCAAATCCTTACTGTAAAGCATATCCAAACCGAACGCTAACAAGTTCTCCCGTTACCCATCAAAACTCTGTCAAGGTTCTTAGTGACTGCTACACGAATAATGGTCTCTTGTACATATAATTCAGACAAGAAAAAATACATTCACTGCATAATTATGACAGGAAATATTTGTTTTTATATATTTAAATAGAAATAAGTTTGGAGGACGTTGATGTAATATTAATATGACTGTCGAAGTCTAAAGCCAGAAAAACAGCCTTTGTGCAGTATTGCAAATGTTTAAAAGTTCTTGCATTTAATCTCAAGGCACTTGTGTCATCTTAATTGGTGCACAAAGTTAAAGGTACAGTCGTTATCAATGGTTGTACATGCATAAACGTATACTACATAGTTCACTATCATATGTCAGTTAAAAATACAATAGGTATTAAATATGAATAATTACTCGAAAATCACAGAACTTATGGAATTACAAAGCATCGGAGATATGCCATAACATATTTTGCCGTGCAAATGCAAAGTGTTATATATATATGGTAAGTGTTCTCTCTCAAGTCATAATATACATAAAGTAAAACATAGTCTGCTGCTACTTCTTCCCTTAAAAATTTACAAAGTAGCTTAAAGTCAATAGTCAACTACCTAAACAATCTAATGTAAATACTATAACTTGAACTCTAAAAGAGTCACTAGTCACTATTACTAAGTCTTACTCGCATGTGAAGTGAGCTATTGTTTGTGCTTATTAAGTGCACAATGTACATTATGAAGAAGTTCTAATGATCATCTAATTAATTAAGAAACTTCCGACATTTGAATGTCCCACAGGAACAAGGTATTTTGATATCTTCATACGGAAACTTGTAGTCGTAGGTGAGCTCATTCCCACTAATAATGCGGCGGAGGGCAATGATGACAATGTGCTTCTGTCCTAAGATTTCCATGATCCGCGAGCGACAGTTGGGCTGGAAAGTAGGATATCATTAATAGCTATTTACTGGACAATATTTTAAAATCGGAGACTGGCTAATAGGCTCTAAGTACCTCACAAGAGTGATTGATAAAGCGGGCTGCGTTTCCTTTCAGGGTTGCATCAACAACGTAATGGTCGTCGATTCGAAACATATAGCAGCCGATTCCCTTGGACTCATAGTACTTTTCTCGCAAATCACAGACCGGAGAACGAATGACCTGAAAGTGATATCAGAATAAAAGCCCTTGCTCATGATAATGACCAGCTATCATAGCGTCCTGTTTTGCTTACCTCTCCGGCGTACTCAATAATCATGTCCCCACACTCAATGTCCCTAGTCGTGAACAAGCCTCGTCCATGAATACTCGACCAATACACATTTAAATGCTTCACTCCTAGCTTACTCAGGTTACGAAATTTCATGGCCACCGGCAAGTCCGCACCTTTACTCAGGTCCAAGCTGTTCAAGTAAACCCAATATGGTCCAATAAGGTCTATACAATTATGCTTTGGAGATCAAGTACGCCTCTGCTCCTTACTTTCTACCATTGCTGTCTATAACGAGAGGCGTCCTATGCTTTGAGGCTAGCCATCCGAACATATCAAATGGCTTCCTTCCCGCATAACCCTCACTCCGAGCAGTTCCAGATTCGTTTTCAGGAACAGGTGCATCCTCAACTGACGTGGCTGCCGGTTCATGAAACTTGAAGACGTAACTGTCCTTAGCAGCCTTATTGATCCCTGGCAGCTGCTCTAGGAGAAATTGGACCGCACGGTGGGCAAGTCCGAGCTGATTAAAGCTGGCGGCTGCTTCTCTTTTATTTTCTGAAAGGAAAAACACAGAAGTTTACACGAACAGCATCGTGGAATAAAGAGCTTTTCCGGTCAAATTGGAGTCAAATACGTACCAGGTAATGAAATATTTGTAGCCGGATAAGCCAATGGCGGCAAGTTATGATTCAGCCGTCTTCCTTGAACCGCCTCGAAAATACTGCCCCAAACAGACCTCACGTCACTTGAGCGGAAGACAACAGTTTCATTAAGCTTCACTTCGTAAACTATCATGGCTCGATGAGTCTATAAATATGAAATAACCCGAGTGAATCCATTGGTTCGGCTTGTTAACCTTAACGAGAGTTAAGTCTTGAAGAATTAGTAAGACTATGATGCTACTTCTTACCAGTCTCACTGGATTTCTCCTTAGCAGGACCGGAGCTGAATTTGCAGGTTCGAGCGTTGATCTAGTCCCTTCCTCAGCCTCAACTACAGTTTGGCTTGATTCGAAGCCATCCGCATCGGGGTCTGGGATTGGAACTGTGTGAACCATTGGCTGCACAACAACGTCCGTTGTGTTGCCAGCCAGTTCCCCGGAAGTTATCTTCCCTTTGATTTTGAGACTCCTCATTGTGCCGGCCGGCTGGTTCCCAGATTCGATAATATTGAAGAGAGAATAGGAGTCTGCCCCCTCTTGACGTTTCAACGTGATTTTGATGCTCTTTTGTGCCGGAGGAAAGGGTTCGTCACAAGGAATCTTCGTGACTGGCGGTCCAGGGAAAAGCATATCTGGTACTGGTACAGGACATTCCGTTTGAACAGCGGGAGGAGTCTCTGCCTGTACGATCCTCCGCAAACTAGCCACTGGCGAGGAAATGATTGGGATAGACGCCGGCTCTTCCACAAGCGGAGGAACTCTTTGGAGACCTAGGCCTGACACAGTCTCTTCTACCAGAGAACCGGGCAAGGTGGATCCTGGGAGTGAGGTCGTCTGGATCTCGGCAAGCTCTTGAGTGAGCTTTCCAGTGCTCGGAACTGTAGAGTAGGTCCCGCCCGGATGAATCCAATTTTCTGGAATAAGTCGGGAATGGCTATTGGCCGTGAACGGAGAATCAATCTGGAGTACTTGATCCGACATCTTTTGTAGGGGATGGACGACCGCTATGTTGAGGTTCGTAGTAAAGTTCTTCTCCGCTGGAAGAATTGTGGCTGAACTCGATGACGGGGATATATTTGAAGATGAGGCTTTAGCAGGGAGGAGCTTTGGCAGGGGCCGTGACGACGGGGACGTCATGGTCTTATACAGAAGTAACCCCTGGCCTTGTCTCTCTGATCCTATGCTTCCTAGCTGGGTCCGGGCTTTCTGTAGCTTGAGTCGTTTCGGGCTATTGCAATTCGAACTAACCAACTGTTTCGAGTATTTTGGTAACCCTGAATTCACTTTCGTTTTCTGCCGTCCGCAAGGACCAAAGTAGATCCTTTGATGAGAATCAGGGCAAGGACATGGCCTTCCAGATGAACCACTGCCTCCCACCGGATTTACGCCTTGACGTTTTGAGTTTGCAGTACAGGGTAAGTGTACCGAGGCACTACTTGAAGGACCACAGGAGTCAGATTGAGCATGAGCATAGCCGCCCTGTGTTCGAGCCTTTGGAACAACATTCAATAAGTCCGGGATTCTTGAAAGGACGGCGGGTTGGGTACAGTGCTGGAGTTCCGGTTGGACTTGGACAGGAACTGGATTAGTAGTAGCCCGGTATGGGATCGGAACGGCTGAAAATGTGTTTCCTTGCTGAACCATCACGTAAGTTATGTTATTTTCTGGACTTAGGTACGACGGGACTGGTTGCCGGAGAATATTTGAGTCCGGCCTCATGCTAATGGGCGGGAAAGTGTTGGGATTTGCGCCGGCCTGAGCATCTTCACACTGACGCTGACGTTGGTACAAGACTTGCTGCTGCTGTTGAACGGGGATTAGATTCACATGGCCCACAGCCTGTTCATCTTGTCTTCGATGGTAGAGTCCGCCTTGCTCGAGCTGTCGTTGAATCGAAGCAGCCTGAATTTGTTGGTGCTGGAACTGTTGTAGCTGTATTTCTTGAACCTGCTGATAGGTGTTTATGTGGATCTCAGAATGTTTCAGAGGGGACTGTTGAGCATATGAAAACTGATGCAAGGACGGCGATTGGGCTATTGGAATCTGAACAGTCACCAGCTGACCGGTTGAACTTTGTAGAGTAACTGTCTGGAACTGGGGATGTTGTATTGGTAATGGTTGAAGTAGTTCTGAAGACCCGGCACGAACTGGTTGCTCGTTACAGGCAAGGAGCTTTTGTTGGAGTTCTGCGTCACTACTACTGGACTGATATGCGTTGCCATTCCAGAAACTGTTTGAAAAGTCCTGCTCTGTTTGGACTGAGACACCGAAGGCGGGCTCAACGGAAGCCATGGATGATTGAAAGGGTGAATTATGTTCCAAATTCAGGGAGTACGCGGATGGCGCTGGAATAGTTGACTCTGTGCTAACACTAACGCTGTCCATTCTTTCCTGAGCACTATGTACTACTTCTGGAGCTTGAGCTAGGCTTTGAAGTGTATTGTGGGAGTCCTTGAGTCGAACTGTGAAGTCCTTGTTATTTTGAAATTGGGTCAAAATTTCTTGTAGCTGTCGTTGCTTTAGGTCATCGTTTCCTGGACGGATATCGCTGGAATCTTGAGAGGGGGGCTCAGCGACAGGCGTAATATGAAATGAGCTTGGCCGAATCTCGGAAATAGTATTGGTAGTGGCTGGTTGAATAATCATGGGCGGATGAACTTGGTTTCGAGAATGAACCGAATTTGGAGTCTGCATTAATTGCTTTTGTTTCAATTTGATTTCAGACCCTTCGCTTCTGAATTCTGGGGGATCTGTCAGACCTCGAAAATATGGAGCGCCCGGATCAGGCTGTCCTTGTCCAACTTGTCTTGCATCATAAATACTATTCGCCGGAGCTTCGTCACTAGACTCCGGGTCATTACTGTCTTCCGTTTCTGTTGTTGAATCTGACTCTGATGAAGCTGAACGCTCGTTAGCCGGAGGGACACCGAATCCTGCCTCACTCTGACACGTAATTTCTTCACCATCGCAACTTTCTGAAGCTTCCTCCTCCCCATTGCTACTACTACTGCTATAGTAAAAACAGGTGCTCAGATGCTTCTTGAAGCTCACTTCAGTTCTGTAGGTATTTTTACACCTGCTGCAGCTTACAGGTGCGTCCCCATCCCCAAACTCTCGCCCCTCAACCCGATCTTCCGCTCTTTGATCAGTTACCGGAAGGGACTTCCATTTATTGGAGCGCGTGGCAGCTCCATTGACCTCAGTAGACGCTCTTGGTAAAACGTCTTCCTTGTACCTTACCGTATCTTCATATGGGTTCTCGCTAACTTTTGGTTTGGACGACCGTCCACGCCTCTTTGCTGGAGATGCACTCTTCTCATCTATCAGCGTCTTTGGCTTTGAATTTAGCTTTGACTTCTTCGGCTTACACCATTTAGAATGTCGGTTAACTGAACCCTGGGAGGGAAATGACTTTTTGCACTCGGAGCATTTGAACTCTTGTTGTTTCTGCTCAAGCTTTGGCAGCCTTTCTCGACTACGAAGAGTTGGACCAACTTTTATACTTGCGCTCCCTCCAGTACTTCCTATATTTGTTGAAATTTGCCGTATCTGGACGCTGGCATCCTCCGACGTGGAACCTGAAGATGATCTTGGTCTTTTCTTAACCGTCTTCTTTCCATTCCCCGCCTTTGGCTTAGTTGGGATTGGGACCGTCGTTGCTGGTCTCCCTCGTCGACTCCTTGTTGCCATCGGCCCTTTGGCCGTCGCTCTTCTAGTACTGCCGCGTGTATTTATATTCCTAGCTGTGGTCAACACGTCCGAGCTAGACGAGTCAGAATGACTGGCATCATTGGGCCTGTCCTCTGATGAGCTGGACTCATCTTCATCTTGTGCCCCATCCAACTGTGAAATGGAAAATTCTTCCTCAACCTGCTCCGTTTCCAGTGGTTCTGGACAATAAATGGATGCTAAGGTCTTGCCGAGTTCCTCATCAGACTCTGACTCTGTACTTGACTGTGTTGAGTAGTCTGGCTCTGAATCAAAGTCAAGAGGCCATTCCTCATCAACCCCGATTAAGCCTTGGGCACAGGAGTGAAGATGTGTCATTGCATCTTGAGTCAGGTAGTCCCCGAATAAGTCGACCTCTTCGCGAGAGATTACCTCTAAGGCAGAGTCCGCGTTCTTACTTGAATCGGGCAAGTCGTGAGCCTCTTTCAGATCTATCCCCATTCCTGAGTCGTGCTCTTCCTCTTCGTCACTGGTGTCCTCGTCGGGGTCAGTAAAGGAGAGGCTGCACGGAGTAGCCCATTCTTCATTGTACTCATCAATGTATCGTGGGCAGGTGTCAGCCCAGGCATGAAATGCTTCAACTTGGGAAGTCTTTCGTCTTACACGGCCTGATGATTTAGAGTGATCAATTACTATGTTCACTTCTTGGCCCCGAGGATTTGGAGGAGGACGAGTCATTCTCACGGACGTGGAGAAATTATATATTACTTTCTCCAAAGGGTTTGAGCTGGACCAGAAGAGCCGGGAACATTTATAACCTATCGGAACCAATGTAGTCCTACCATCGCTTTTATTCACGGAAATAGGGACGACGTATCCGAGCCGGTCCACTCGCAAGGAACCGATGAAAATTCGAAGATCCGCCGGCGAGCAAGGCTTCTCTTTCTTACGAAGCCATTCCGTGTTGACGAATACTTGTCGCATTACCTGCCCAATTCAATAAGAACAATATATTTTCTGGCAGGGCCAAGACCATTTATACCAGGGCCTGTATATACGGGCTAGTATAACTATATCAACTTACCTGCATGTCTTCTTGCGGACACACCTTGGATTTCTTCACATGAGCTGGACAGAAAACGCTCTTGTCCTCCAGCAGAGCACATCTGTTGTTGAGAGCACAGGGGAAATGGAACGCTTTCCTACATGATAGGTGACAACAGCCAACGCTGGCACCGTTCCTATCGCAAACGTCGCATGACAGGGATCTACTGCGGGTCAAGGCAATTCCAACCTGTTTTTTTAATTACAAATAATTATGAATCAGCCTGAACGAATACGCGGAGGGAATACCTTATTTTTAATACACTCGTAAAATTCCCTACGTGAAATTCATTAAGGTACCTCCTGTAATGCTCCATAATCATCTTCATAGACTTCTGATGACCAGAGTGCACAGTTCACATGTATCCACTCATTCAGCCCTGCCCACAATAGCCTCCCACAAAATTGGGGAGGGAAGTCTCCATACTCATGGCAAAAGGCGCACTGCCGGCGGTCAACCATAGTCATTTCGTTCCAATGTATATCTTCGAACGGATTGAAGCCCAAATTGGAAAAAGCTTGAGATGAGGGGTTATCTGTATCCTGATTCTTGGAATAAGACTCAGAGTTTCTCAGATCCAGGAATTCCATCCTTCCTCCGCTACCCGGCTTCTCATTTCGGGGGTAATGTAGGGGAAGGCTGGAGTACTCAATTCCTGTGACAGAAAACCAGGGGAACACATCCTTCACCGCCTGCTCAAATTGTTCCTTTAAATGCAGAACTGACTCTTCTTCCTCGGTTGAACTCTCTAAGGACCTAATTGTCGCCTTATATATTGAGAATATGGACTGGTCCGACGTCTGGCTAACAGACTCAAGTATAGAACTCATTCGTTTGGATGGACTAAAGTCGACAGGGGTCCCTAAACTCGGGCTTTTTCTGGAAGTTTTCACAGGAGAATTTACCCTTGAGCACTCCGTCACAAGAACCGTCTTATCAACGGAGGCTCGATAAGTCACATCCACTATGGGCACACTTGTTACTTCTTTGACAGGGTCAAAAGTACTGCTTGAGCTGGGTATAGAGTTCTCTTTAAACTGTTCCGTGAGTAAACCAACTTTACTTTCAGATTCCGAATTGAATAAGGCACATACGACTTTAGTTTTAAGGCAGCCGCTCTCGTCTGAGATTGACTTGTTATTGAGCACATCAGGCTGCGGCTGCAGGACCCGCTTTTTTCGATACATGCTAACCGTTTTTTTCTGGAATATTCTAAAAACCGCTTCGCATCCATTTGTCATCTCCATCCTAATGGCCTGCCTCCAGAACGGTGACCCGCTATCGTCACACAGTCTATCATAATAAGATCAGAATGTTTTAAAAAAAAGCAGTATATTAGTGCAAAGCAGCTTGCCTGTTATATTAGTTAGTTGTAAGTACAAACTAAAGCGCCGTTATCTTACCTGCAAATAAATTCAATCGATTCTGGTAAATTGCTCAAGATTTGGTACTGCTCTTCGGAAATTCGTTCACATTTAGCATGAACCCATCGATTACACATTGCACACTCCATCATCTGTGAGGAATAAAAAAAAACAGTATTAATTTTGGTACTAATAGCATGCTTAACTTAATACGTTGAGCGCCTTTTCCACATTATCGAGCTGCTGACTGCTGATATTCTAGTTGGTACTAAAAGGTTCCCTTACCCGAGTCTCAAAATCATCATCATCATAGCATGCTTCACAAACCGGGCAATATGAGCCTTTCTGTCGCTGTTGGAAGCAGTTCAGACACAGCATAAGATTACTCATTCCCGCGGAGCTGCTCTCTTGTTTTGAAGAATGACAGTGGCCAGTCGGCACTTTCCTATCCACTTTCGCACCACAACTTTTACATTTAAAACAGTCTTCACAGACCCATTTATCACTAAATTCTCTCTTCCCCACACCTTTCTTCAGACAGCCCACATGATAATTCTTCCGGCAGTGGACACACTTTAGAAACTCATTTTGCTTCTCAGTTCCTTCTCTCCCATGTTGGCGACAAATTACACACTCAATACATCGACTGCATGTCCAACTCTGTAGGATCATCTGAATCTCGAGTTCTTTTTCCCTTTCCAGGTCCTCTTCAAGTTGTAGGAAGGGCATGGGGGTCAAGGGTGGGGAGAGGAGTGAGCCTAGAGGATTGTTGTTTTGTTGACTTTTGTTTGACGAGGGTGGCGGGAGCCCACTGTAGTAGACCGGAATGGGCCCTTTTAACATGTCCTCAATGGACAGGTCCTCCCGGATAGGATTAGCACGGGAATTTCGGACAATGTTCTTCGCCTTTGGAACTATTCGTGAGACGAATGAAGAAAGTAGAGCGTCATCACCACCACAGAAGGGATGGAAGGGCTCACAGCATGTAGAGCAGAAAATTAACTGTAAAGAAAGTGCACGGAATTATTTGTATTGGGTTTAACTGTCTGTCTACCTAATAGTGGCTAACTAATGTCATCATAACTGTGGGTCATATCATACCTGTCCTATCCCTGCCGAACCACATAGAAAACATAGGGGCTTGGGAGGGACAGAGCCTGTTCTTGTATCGATAACAATTGGAAAGCCATGTTTCTCTACGTCATTCAAATCAACCGGACAAAGCGACCGTATAAGCTCCTCAGAAGTTATCCTCCTGTTTGCTCTCACGTGGCTTCTCCCTTCGTCCAACATGACCTGATATCAAATAATCAGAAGAAATACGGTGTTGATACCTTTTCGATTTTTGTTTCGAAAACGTGAATTCTAATTATGCCACATATCATGTGATATTAACTTTATTATGGTTATGGTGTGGCAACTCAAGTGACAATCGACTTAGCTTAACGGTGTGTTACTTAATTTTTGCATAGAACGAATTCACCTGAAAGATTAGAGTTGTTGTATGTTGTATTTTTGTTGATCTCGTGGAAAAAAGGAACTTGAGTTTAACCTTGGCTTTCCCCTTTCACCCGATGGATTTAACATCGCAGCAATTTTAGGAATGGATAAATGAAAATACAAAATACAAAAAAGTTTTGACATCGCAGCAAGCAACGGTTTGTGAACTCTACCAGGTTAACCCGGATGGTACCGGCTAGAATGAGAAAACATAGACCCAACCCCGCAAAACGGCGGCGCCGCATGCACAAGAACACAGTAGCAGAAGGCGATGTCGTTACTTGCTTGTACAGCATACAATTTAACCCATCATTATAGTAGCTACATAAATTACTGGTTATGTAAAAATTATGGAAGCAGAAGCATTATAACATTAAAAGACAAACCAAACTGCATGGAATTGCTTACTTCATCATTGGAGCAACTGTTCTCGTATTCTTCAGCATTATTAGCTTCTGAGTCAGAAGTTCTTTTGGCTACACCATTCACTGCAATAGAGATGTTTTGGTTAAGTAATTTGTGTTTAATTCTATGGAATATCTAGTTTAAAGGACCTTACCGGATAAGGCCAAAATTTGACGATTTGGGGCACTTTAATCATCCGACCGAAAATCTATCGTACATTATACTACAAGACCCCACCCTGATACCAGAACACACTTGGTTGGGTCCATTGCGCAGGTGGAAGATACCCCGAAAAATTGTCAAAGTTAGGGTCCCAAAAATGTTGGCCTTATCCGGTAAGGTCCTTTAAGTTATATTCATTGAATACTATATATTTTGCAGCATTATGCGGTAAGCCTTTTAGGAAATGCAATATGTTGAAATTGAAATAAGTACACAATATTACCAAATACTATCCCCGCGAGAAAGTGGATACGTGAATGTTCTTAATTAGTAATACCTACCTGGTCTACTCGTACTGTACGGCTGTACAACGTCATCCTTTTTCCTAAAATTATTGGAATTTAATGGTAGACATTGACTATTGGGCTGCCCGGACTCCAACCCATGAAAGTCGGCGGTGTTCTTTCTTTCCTGGAGTGTGTTTGGAGACTGCTCATTGTCGGCGTTTTCCTTAACGTGAGAAAAGTTGGATGCCTGTTGTTCATCGCCGGAAGAATAGTTGTACGATCTAGAACTAGTGATAAGTTTCCTCTGCAGCAAATGAACCTCTTCTTTAATCTCATGCAATTTTCGCTGACAATTTGATTTCATTGTAGCAGCATCTTTGGCAAGGAATCCAGAAAACTCTTCATCCGACTAAATCCAAAATTCAAAGGAATAAAACAAGCATTTAGATTTTAATTAGTAAGCCCAAACGACCCTTTACCTTTAATAATAATTAATTATCTTGTCGTTGTACGCACCTCTCCTGATGAGCCAAATTGGGATCGAAAGGCATTGTGATTAGCCGCAGCCTGTGCAGCCACTCTTGAGTAATCCGTTTCATGACCAAGTGGGCTTCCGCAAGTTTCTTGATACGAAACCGAAACCCTTTGCCTCAAACCATTGTTCTTGGACGGTCTTCCCGGGAAGCGGGCCCTTACTGCAGACATGCTTTAGGCATGCCGCATAACTAAAACAAGTTTACTAGCTGAACCCTACAACTAAGAACAGGTTATAATCACTTTTCAGCTTTCAATGAATATCCTCTCACTTAGCCATCATTTACGTCTCGATCAGATTCAAGGTCAACATCTGCTATCAGGTATCAAATACCTATACTAAGTGTAACACAAAACTTACATTTGCTATTGATACAGGTTTTACGTTAAAACATAAAACGAGCCTTCTTGCATATAAAAAACTAACTGACCCAATAGTTAGTTAGTCAACAGCAATTAAATAAGGCCAACCCAAACTATCAATAAATCAAAACAAAAGAAATCAAAATAAAACAAGACGCAAAAGGCGCGGGACTAGTCATCCGACTAAATAGTAACAGCCTCAAACTCTACCACCACCACTCACTTAAATGGTAGCGGATTCCTTGGATTATATTGTATGCCGAATTACATTACAAAGCACCCCAAACCCCAGCAACGCAAGTTGTGAAGGTGGTGATGAGTAGTTTGTCCGGTGATTCATACCTTACTAAATCTGGCTCGATTATTTGAGTCAGCCGAGTCCCACTGTGTATTCTAGGCGGGAAAAGTTTATTCTTTCTTTATTGTGAAGTTGTCCTTTTCGTTATCATATCATAAGCCAATCGCCAAGCTTCCCTCCGCTCCGCTTCGATTTTCAATTTATCACAGTTCGTCGACAGTCCACAACAATTCACTACTTTACATTTACACTAATAATTAGACCAGTAGAGCATATATTTTTGTACATATAAAGCGAATATCTAGATCCAGAGTTTCAGATCTAGAAGCCGGAACTAACTAAACGCAATAATATTAACATTAGGTTCTCTTTTCGGATATTGGTGGGTTTTGGAATAAACATTTTGCCCCCGTACATAAAATTTGCAGAGGAATGTTAATCTAATACATCGACATTGACATTAATACTAATTTATTGTAAAAAAAGATACCTTTCAGATTCAGAAGAATATAATGTCACTGGAAGTCTAAGGTAGGGAGTCTAGTTTTGATTTCTGTTTTATATAGGTATAATTGTATACTTATGTAACATTATTGTATATCGGTTACAATTTACAAGCCACAATTGTAATGTAGTATTCTATATAATGCTGCATTGCTGCACGTTCTGCACCTGACTTGTATAAAATTGCTTATTTTACCATATTGGGGCACGTCAGGCGGCAGAGGCTTAAGTCACACTCGCAATAGTGGGGACGTACTTAATTACACAACGGCAAAAAGCGCTTTTTCTGGACCTGTCACGGGCATGACACATGATGTAACATGTAAAAAAAAAGCTTATTTACTTAGTGAATGAGCTCAAACTCCCTCATCCATGAGTAACGCTACCAGCTACCACCTACCACCATAAATAAACCTTGAAGCATCTCCCCTATCTGTCCCCTTCCGATGCGTTACAGTACGTCCCCGTAGAGCAGCCCGAAGGCCAACGTCGGACCCGCCCTAACAAGCTGAAACAATTCATTTTGCCATTCTCAAAAATGTTGAAAAGTTTTGAATCGTCGAAATATGAAAACTTCTAATACTACTTTAAGTTTAGTTTAAGTGAGGCGTGGCTTTGTCTTGCGACATTATAATTGACCTTTATAAGGTGATGCATTATAATACATATAAGTATTGTATTATCGGGATTCCACTTGCCTTGCCCGCAATTCCACGTACTCATCACTTGATTGAGGTTGGTTTTGCGTGGTGAAATTAATTATGCAATACTGAAATTACTTCAAAATGTATAATAGTTTACATACCTTATTGTGTACAGTGCATACTTGTATTTTGTTTATAATGAAGTAATACCAAATAATGAAGTTACTCATAATTAGTACTACATACGTAATACCTACACCTACATATACGGCTTCGGTTCCGACAGGATGTTCCGATATGCTAATGGGATATAATATTTTTGCTAGGGTCGTACAATTAACAATTGTCATTGGACGGACATAGGAATGGCGTCTGTGTTACCGTGTTCTTTTCAGCGTAACCCTGAACCTACCGGTACCAGCGAAACTATTACTTTCATCAGCAACGGGAATTTGTATCGCGATCCCGGCGGCCTCGAAGCTCTACGAACGTGAGTGAAATACTAGTAAAAACGTTGTATGGAATCAGAAAAAGTTTATGAACACTTCTACTTCCTGTACGTTCTGTAGGGAGCGCATTTACTGTGACCTCGAGTTGAAGTGCCGGAATATAGAATACACCGTATATGCTCATAGGGTTATTCTGCGGCTAGGGAGCTCATATTTCGCAAGGGAACTAATTGCCAACCCAGAGTGTACCTGTATCAAAATTCCTCTTTACGCAGAGATGAATCCGATATGCTTGGACCTGCTTGTAAAGTGAGACCTTCCCCTAGTTCTGGCCCATATCACAGGTGGAAACTGATGTAACTTCATAATCAATTAAATTCCTGTTTCTTAGGTACATTTACACTGGGAAACTGGAGATCCCAATAAACTCTCTCACAATCAGGGATATAATTATTGCGGCGGGGAAGCTTGAGCTTGAAGAAATAAATGTACATTCCTGCATCGAACTCCTCGTGAAGAAGTTATCTTGGAAGAACTGTTGCTTGATTCTTGGCATTGCTCGAGAACTTAACCTAGGCATTCTCATTACTGAGGTAAAGGACTGGTTGAAAGTTAACTTGGCCCACGCTGTCTCGGATGAGGAATTCATGGACGTGGAGTATGCCTCCGTAAGTTTATCCGATTAACTCCGATTGTTTAAGTTCCCATATTTGTCGTAGGTGCTAAAACCTCCGCAATCCATAAGTTATGCCCTGAACCCGAATGATTTTTAACTGAATAGCAGGTTCAGGAGTTGATAACACTGGCCCCGCGTCCAGCAACTACCGAGACCACTCTCTTCAAGCTAATTTTGAAGTGGGTTGAAAAGGCAGCAGACACAAGAAAAGATCAGTTGTACGACTTAATGAAGGTCTTGAACTTTGAAGAGCTTTTCGTCAATGAGGCAGATTTATTGAAAGAAGAGTTCCAAGAAGGCTCCTTACTCAGTAACGACAAGAGATGTACAGAAATGTATAACACGCTTCGCGAAAGTAATGCATCGGGGCATCGTGACGTACTGATTCAAAAGGAACAGCCGAAGTCTTTAGTGTCATTAGCTGTAAGGCTCCCTAGACTGTCTATTCTGTTGAAGCCCATGCCAGTGGCACTAAATCAAAGTCCTATGGGAAGAGGAACGCCTAGAAAATCGTCTACAAGTACGGATGGAACTGAGGGCCCAACAATCGCATTACGTAATCGAAGCGGCAATACTCCACTCTCGGCCAAAAGGTCTAGGAAAAATGCTGATCAAACCCCAATTACGTTCGAACAACATCTGAAGGAAGTGGACGAAGGGATCGCTGGTAGCGGTGAGGAGATGAAACTTCTCTACTTCCGGCAATACAATGGAAAAACGTTTCTGATAAACTACGATTTTCGCGTAAGGTCAACATAGCGTTGAAATTACAAATTGTTATTGGTTTTGACTTAAAATATTATATTTCCCGATACCTACAAGGCTTCATTAATTAAAACTTTTCTCTTTTCTCCGACGTTTAGACGAATGTGTGCAAAGAATTGTACCAGGTTCGTAAGCCGCGAAAAAATGTGAACCTTGTAGTTGCAGGAGATTCGATCTATTCCATTGGAGGCTCTTTTCATGCTGACCCGGAGAGCTCAGGTCTTACTGACGTGGAAGTTTTCAGGCAAGGAAGTGAAGTAGGAAGAGTGGGACCTGAGCTCCAGGCTGCTACGAAGAATCCCGCGTCTTGTGTTTTCAATAATTGTATTTACGTTGTAAGCTGTGTATACCCACAAAGAATTATGCCATTCGTAATTTAGAACTGGAGAGTGTAATAATTTAATATGTTTGACGTGTATTATACTTATAGACTGGCGGCGAAGCGCTTACTGACGGAGAAAATAGGACTCACAATACTACACAAATGTTGGATCTGTCGAAAACTGATAACCTGAAATGGAAACTCATGGACTATATGCATCATACCCGAGACTCACACGGTTTAGCCGTTCTTGGGGACCATATTTATGCAGTAATTATTTATATGCCTTTCATTATTAAGAAGGGTCTCTGATCTTAGTACTGATGTGATTCACATAAGGTGGCTGGGTTCGGGACATGCTTCAGAAATCATGAAGATACGTATCCCATGAATACTGTCGGTAAGAAATGCTACTATTTGCGTATCGCTCAACTATCTAATTTATTTGAGAGTACACTAGAGTTATTTAGCGGTGTATTTTTCTGTGTATTTAGAGCGATATTCTCCTGCCAACAACTGTTGGGAGTTGCTGAAGGAGTCTTACTTGCGAACACCCCGGGTCTTCCTCCAAGTTTGCAACATGGAAAATAAACTGTATGCGGTCGGAGGGTATAATTACGAAATCGGTCCCTTGTCAAGCTCAGTTTCTACAAATCAAGACTCTGCAGGAAACCGAGAAAAAAAGAAAGTGATTCTGAACACTGTAGAAGTGTACGATCCTAATAATAAGGGTATAAGAGGCTGGTATTCAATTGCTACAATGAACGAGGAGCGACACTCCGGAGGTAAGCGCTATTTGCGGGAATGTTAACCGTATAACTTCCAGAGGAAAACAGTTGGTTGCCTACTCCCTACTCCACGTGGACCTGGCGTTGGTTCTCGGGAGGTCAAATGTGTCCAATTATGACTACTTACTTATTACTACTGAAAACGGCATGATACGTGTTCAACTAATTAAGTAATTATTAAACCCCCTACTTTTAAATGTTCGTTGTAATAGTAATGAATAATCTTGCGCTTCGCGCAAATGGTAATTCCAGTTCCCAATTAAATTTTGTACCTATATAAGACTGGGAGCTTTTAATATCAAAATTTTCTTGCGCTTCGAGCATATGGTAATCTCAGCTTCCAATTTAAGTTTTGTATAAGTTTGGCGGCCTCCTACTTCAAGATTTTGCACTTATCGCGAAAGGTGATCTCCGTCTATAATAAAGTTTTCGTATAAGACCTACACCTACAATATGTGTTCACGTTTAACGTTTGACTCATAATTGATTAACTTTGTCTTTCATTGGTGCACGCATCTGTTTTAACTTGACGTTGAAAGAAATCAAATAAGTAGAAGATGGAAGTTGCATTCTAAATCGCTCCCATTCCCATTCGCTCAGTCTACTAAATGTGACCGGTTTCGTTCTTCTAACAGTGGTTTTCTCGAGGAATGGCTTGCTGTATGCCGTTGGAGGTAACCATGATCCAGTTCCAAATGCCGAAGTTTACGATCCGAGGGTCAATGCATGGACCCTGTTAACCTGGCCGTCTGAGCTTCCAAACCCAGAAGAGGTTGGGTTAGAATATTACTCCGCCATCTTGCTTCCCTGAACTTCACAGTAGCCTGTGCTGTCAGTATACTAAACTTTCACTATAATTAGTTATCAGATTCAGTAGAAGTTAGTAGTCTTTCCTGTTTCAAATTTACTACACGGGAAAGCTTCCATAACTCTTATTTATGCGAACACTGTTTCGAATTTCGAATTATTAGTTGTTGTTTTTTTCCTTTTTTTTAAATGTTGTTGTACTAGTTTAAGAGTCAAATAACGACTATCATTACCTACATGTGTTCCGCTGGGCTAAATGATCTGCTCGCTTCCTACAAAGTGAGATATTATCTTTTTTTTTAATACATTTAAAAATATACACATATTTATGACAAGATTCAATAAGTATATATGTATATATTTAACGCTTACATAAATGACATGAAATGGATTTGGAAAATGCAATTCAGTAATTAATGTTTTTTTTTAACTGTGTTCCAGCACACATCGAAATGCATGTGTACAAAATGTACATGTGCATTTATTCATTCTTAGCCAATAAGTCCATTCCGGCGTTCATTACTTCCAAGGGTATTCTGGATGGTGTTGAGCTCTGAAATTGAAGTGGAGCATATTGGAGCCATTGAAACTTAGTTCAAGTCACAAGAATTAACTATCAGCCTTACCCTGGGAAAATATTTTCAAAGTAGGTACGCTTGAAGTGTCCTTCGTGACCTTTATCTAATCCTTCAAGCTCATTAATATCAGACGGATCTAGCCCAAAGTCGAAGATCTGCCAAAATGGAGTTAAAAAAATAACACCTATATGTACCTATACATACACTACTATACCTGTGCCAATATTAGTGACATGAGTTAATCATTGTCCTACCTGGAAATTACTCCTGATCCGCTCTGGATTCGTACTCTTAGGAATGACGACAAGTCCGGACTGGGTCAGGAATCTTAGCACGATTTGAGCTTCGGATTTCCCATGCTTTCCTGCAATTTTCTTGACGATCGGGTCCTCAATGAGCCCATTCCCTAGGGGGCTATAGGCGCATACTCTAATGTTATGTTTATCACAGAGACTCCGCATCGACTTCTGTAGGGCGTTCGGAGTTACTTCAACCTGTACCGAATTAGCATCTTAAAATTATTCTCAGGACATTATTATTTCCTCGGGCCCAAAGGATTTTACTTGTAAAACTGCGGGTGGGATTTTGCAAGTGCTCAGGACTCGCTCAAGTTGAGCCTCATTAAAATTGGAGACGCCAATTGACTTGGTCCTCCCAACTCGGACCTCGTGTTCCATGGCCTTCCAAACGGCCTCCAGGTGAATCTTATTGTCCAGATTAACTTGCCCATCCTTCTCAAGTGGGATCATTTCATACTCGTCCACGTACTGGAAGCCAATCGGGAACTGGATCATGTACAGGTCAACGTAGTCAAGGTTCAGGTCACGGAGTGACAGTTTCATGAACTCATTCACTCTGTAAGGCCACATCGCCACCATTGGAAGCTGGAGGGTCAAACAATCAAACGTACATATGAGTACAAATTAATTCGTGGGTCACAGGTAGCAGGGTCAGGGGCCTAGGAGCTGTACTCTGCTCATACTTTTGACACAATAAACAAGTCATCTCGAGTGATTCTGCCTGCATCAAACCAGGTCTTGAATACGGCTCCAATAATTCTTTCGTTTTGGTGAAAGAAGGCAGTGTCGAAGTGACGGTATCCCGCCTCAAGTGCCGTGTTCAGAGCCAACTCCACTTCCGTGGGAGCCGTAACCTAATTAAATTCAAGAAATTGGTGTCAGAAACTCGGCGTCAATATTATACGACAACCGGCAATCCCCTCCAGAGTTAGGACCAAAATAATAATTTATGGACGATCTAGTAATACTACCTATCATCAATTGTGAGCAGATTGGAGTTTTTGGAACAATACTACAACTACAGTTTCACGGCAGAAGAGTTGTTTCAGTTTGCCAAATGCCAAACTTCCGCCCAGCTAAAATTGTGGTCGAATTTGTAATTTTCTTGTGCGGTATTTAACCAATACGGTGATCGGTGATGTGCATACCTTCCACGTGCCCAGTCCGACAGTCGGGATCTTACGCCCATTGTTCAACTCGGTCAAAAGTTTTCCGGTCATTCCTAATGTTCTAATGAAATTCGTATTGTTATGAACGGAGAACCACCTCTTCAGCTCCAAGTATCTAAGTTACGTGTTACGGTTTAGGGTGGGAGGGATCTGTTCCGTAGGAGAACTATTTTTACAAGACTCGTGTATGAATGAATGTGTAGAGAAAGGAAAAGGAGGAACTAAATGAAAGCCGTACTATTTATGTACTAATTTAGGAATTCAACAAGTTGAATATTGAATATTTTTGCTGAAACTTATTCCACTGCGGTCATGGGACCGTGAGAGGACTTAATTCTTTAACACCCCAGAATTAGTACCTATTACTATCGGCTGAATAGTATGAATTAAGAATCGGACTCAAGCAAGACTCCCGACTCGAACCAGAAGAGACGCCTCTCTACACTTCTGATAGTGCGAGGAAATGGCAAATGGTAATATTATGTAATCCTTTCCCCCTACTACTCTGTGGCCTGTTGTGGCCTACTGTGCTCCTACTACGCTCGGGAGCTCTGAGCTACAAGCTGCTGGATACCATGTACCTATGTATATTACAATTGCTGGGATCACTTCAGCTCCAATGAGGACTAAAATAATATATTTAGTAAGAAATTGTGCTAAGATACGTCTACGATCTACATATATGTATGTGCCTACTACATATAATAATGGCTAGGAGGAACTTGGCATGGACCATGCATTCGCAAATCGCAAAGCACGCATCTTAGCCTACAAGACTTCCACTAAAACTTGAATTTGTACACTATGGATGTGTGGACTATGGATACAGATTATGTATACTGCTTACTAAATATATGCATGTGTAAACTGCGAACTTTAGGTATAGCTGTAGATAGTGAGGACTGAAGACCTAGGATCAGAGATCGAAGCGTTTGGCAGATTTATTTCCTCTCTCACCTTGACTCCTGCAGACAGGATTATTTTTATTATTGCCATGTCGTCGAGGATGAGAAATAATTAATTTTATGTAAAGTCAAGGCTGGTCCTGGTCTTCCTTTCATTTCCAATTCATGGAAGGCAAATTTTTTCGAATTTTGAGTTTCTTTAATGGTATATATAACAGAGGCCCAGAAACCAGTAAAATCAATAGCGAGCCGAAGCCGAGCCTTTGCAGGCTATAGAGTTGCATACGGGTTGCTTTATACAGATAAGTTTTAAATTATGTTGATTTCAACATCTTAATTACTCGTCCGAGCTTTGACTAAATTACATAGTGTACCATACTGTACTACATAGGAGGACGCCATTACATAATGGGAGATTGTCAGGTGTGCGGTTGATGTTGATAACTTATCTTCATCTTACATGTACATATTATTACACGGTATATATGTCAAATGTCTGGCGATATATTCGGCCAAGTACTAATCCACAATTTATACAACTACTCATTTAATTAAAACTAGACGCATTTGGCGAGAATATTTTGGTTTTTAAGTCTTGGTTGAACTCGGTAATTAGCCGGCAGGCATAAAGATTCACACTCATTGATCGTGTTTTGTCGATAAATAGTTAATTTCTGCATATACACCTTGCAGCACTTATTTATCACGTGTGGGCGGAATTAGAATATTCTGGTCCTGGTTGCGACTTTAGGTTGGGCTTTAGGTGCGATTTCAGCCAAAAATCAACTTTGCTCCCCAAATACTCCTCTTGGAGTCGCAAAGCACTAGTAGCCATAACATAACTATGTACATATGTAACCGTTGGTTAAACTAACCTTACTTACTAACTAAGCTAATTCGGACCAGCCATAAGCCATATAAACGGGTTGAGGTATTGCATGTATGGTCACAACTAGTTAATGCTGTTTTCAGCGCCCAAGGGCCGTTTACGGGGTTGGAGTGATGGAGTGTAAGAAACGAATTCTGGGGAATGTAAGACTACGCTTCGTTTTTGGAATTTACGGGCGGGAAACTTTCATTCAATCCACCCGCTTTAGTCTTAGTCTTAGTCATTTGCAAGCAGAATGAAGTGAATAAATGCTACCACCATTTAAACTACACTTGTATATAGAGCAAAAGCCCACTCCAAACTGTAAACTCTCTCTAGCTCTACACACACACGCACAACAGGGAAAGTCACCGCAAATTTTATCGCTGCTAAATAACCTAACATGGCCCTAGAATCCGCTTGCGCTTGCGCTTTGATGTTGATGCGGTGATTGGGGTAAGCAGAGTATTGGAATACAAAGGTGGTAACTTTTGGCATATCCAACTGATTGATCGTGGATGTGGAATCTTTGTCAACTTCTCAAGAGTCGTCAGTTACAAATATAATTGGGTAATTAATCGCCTGGTTCCCAGCGACCAAACATCATAATGGGTAAACTGGAACAATTAGATTCTACGACCGGATTCCGCGAGGCTGTGGCGTAAGTACTAAGTACTAGAATTGGATTCTGAATTTGACTTATTTCACTGTCGAATTAAATTACCGAAATGTATATGTATATATATTGTAAGTGGAATTAATTGTAGAGCCCTGGACCCTGGAGTCCAAAGTCTAAAGTACAATCTCGCAGGTCCGGCTACCAGTTTGAGTGGGCTGCAGATGTACAACTGCAATTCAACCGTGAATGGACAGAGTTGCAATTTAAATATACACAGCCTTAATGTTTTGTTTAAAAATATTTTAATTTATCTTTCGGCATAGAACTTATGTATGAGAAACTTGGAT